>JAPMOQ010015521.1:5171944-5213852 GCA_026543055.1 Argiope trifasciata | reverse complement strand
CAATGCAATTAAGAAAAACCGAAGTGCATTTTAGATGCCAGTTTTTTCACATTTGATAGGAAACTGCAGTTGCAATCTTTAAAAATATGACCAGAAAACTATGGGGTTGATCTTGAATCTTTCTCTCATATTACCTAATCATAAATATTAATTCCCCCACGCCCTTTATTTAAAATTGTCTACCATAGACATAAGTGTTCACCTTTTTATTTTCAAAGTTCCTCATACGAACACTTTGTGCTACTTAGTGCAACTAAGAAAAATTTAACATGTATTTCAGATACCTTTTTTTTGACAATTAAAATCAAAATTTGACCACAGAACGACAATTGCAACAACTAGACCACATACAAAATTTCATTTATCTAAGTTATTAAATTTTTCAGCTGCACGTTTAAGTGTGCGAGGAATTTCAAACAAACAGATGCTCAAACCTTTGAAAAATTTAATTTAAAATTTGATAAAAATCTTCATTATACTGTTCATTTTTGGAATTAAAAATCGATTTCGGCATCGGGTCCCCATATTGGTTTCGAGTCTCGTGAGTCGGGTCTTTGAACCGGAATCTGAATCTGAACCGGAGGATTTCAGATTCGAGACCCGATTCCACAGAAGAACTCTGAAGGTGGGTTCAGACGAGGCTTACTATTGCACGCAATCGTTGTCTTTCTGCTGTTATCCCTCATGTGAACAGTTGAGACAACGTGGAAATTATTTGTCCAGACGGGACAATTATTTGCCATTGTTCCGTTAAGGTCATGTGGTTTTCTGGAAGTAGGCGGGATCTTCTATTGCGCAATAATTAGCCTCGTGTGAACTCACCTTCATGCAAGTGGCACTGGTGCAGGTTCAATCTGTCGTGATTGAACGTCCAACAACTGGTGTGCTGTTGAAGTTTGGAGGAGGGGTGCCAGCTCAGGTGTCGTTCTCGTGCTCTGACAACGGTTCAAAGTTAAGAGGTCCGTCAAAAAATTATCCTAGTGTGGCTTTAAAACGGGGCATTGATATAACTGAATTGAATGGATTCTGAAACCATCCGAGCTTTTGCGTATGTTTTAGGATGCGTGTGGCTTTGGTAACAGGAGCTCTTATAGCTTAAGTGCATTCTTCTTTTGGCCTTTGGCAACAGCATGATTATAATTATTATTTTAGAATAACTGGCTGATGGTACTTTGTAATTGTTATCATTTTCGTCTTAAATTTTGCTGCAGCTCAAACTTTGAATTTAGTAAATCATTAATGCGTATGGCATATTATTTCATCAAGTATTTAAAGTGCTTTAAGAATTAGGAATTAAATATATATTTTTTAATGGATGGAGTTGTATGTTATTCTCCATTGATAAATTTTATCACGTTTATTTAGTTAAAGTTGGGGTGAGAGGAAAGATGGAGGGAGGAGACATTTTGCAATAAGTTGAACTCAGGTTATCGAGAAATTAGAGATATAATATCCGCTCATTTTTATGCGTAACGAAGAACAATGGTAGAAAAGTGGTAGTTTCGCAATCACAAAAAGAAAGTAGCTGCTAAAATTACTTATCAAATTTCATTTTATTGAAATCTGTCCGTTTTTAAGTTATCGCGTGTAGAAACATGCGAATGTACAGACATATCAGGTCATTCTCCAGATGGATTAGGTACACATATTTAATGGAATGTATGGAGATATTAGAGTTAAGGAAAAACCTGATTATAAATAAGGATTTAAGTACAGTAATGATACCAGGTAATCTGAAGGATATGATGTTAAAGATTGATAGTTTCATTCCAACTGTTTGAGAGTGTACAGATGGGGAGGAAGACTGCTGTTTAATACTCCGAAAGGAAAGTTAGTTTGACTGTTCGGTCAATGTAAGGTTGGACAATAATTATTCAGCAGTCGACCACTACAGATCCTATCGATACTACTACGTTCAGTGGTGGCGGGGTGGTCGGCTGTATACAAGAAGAAGGATGAGGTACACAATTCTATACATATGTACATATTTAATGCTAAATCTGTGTTCTAAATTTTATTAATTTTGCATTTTTCCTTTCTAAAGCTATAGTATTCCCTTGCATTTAAGTGGACGGACATGTCTCCATCGGAAGGATTTCATTCAAAATTTGGTGCAAAAATCAAATTTCACCCGTCTATCTCAAAGTAGTTTTGGTTTGTCATGTTTACTGACAAACAGAAATCCGAAAATATATTTTTCAGATTGGAGAGGGTCTGAAACGTGAAGATACGCCATAATATGTAGTTTAAATTTCGTTAATACTTTATTTATTCAAAGTATGAGAAAAAACATTTCGAGATTTTGATGAATCTCGATCACATTCATTGGGAAAATTAATGTTTTTATGTTATAATAAACCAAAGTATGCTATAGTAACCAAAATCCAATTGTGACTTTATTCAAATTTCCACAATTTTACACGAAGGGTGTGTGTGAACAATGCTATTATTTGAAAGAGTGAGATATAAAGTTTTGGAGAGACCCTTCCAATGCTTTCCATATTGTCGCTTCTTTTTTACTTTAGAAAAGAAAATGAAAACTGATAAGATTAGAATTGATGTTTTGGATTAGAAGATTTATCTATTTCATACATATACCAAATAAAAGAAAAAGAGCAAACATTTCTTTATCAAATAAAGCCTATTTTAATCTTTGGAGGAGAAAACTCCAAAGACTACATGACAGACACAGCAGCTAAGTAATCAAACTCCGATAATCTTATTTTCACATCGCTGTCACTTCAACTGATTATTCAAAGCTATTATCTAAGCTCACAGCCGGTTGGCTGTCTTATCGTAGACGAAACAATTCACTCCTGATGGTAAATCTTCAAGTGAAAACAAAATGGATTATTGTGAGATACAAAATGTCTGCAGTGGAAGAAACTACAAAACAGGACCAAAATTCCGTTACGATATGATTTTATCAACTTTTTTTCTTCATGATTCTTCTGATTTTTTTCTTCATGAAATTGACCGAGCAAGCCTAATATAATTCAATACACTACTATTGTTATGTCTGCGTCGGTGAATTAAATAATCGGTAAAAAACATTGTGTGTGTAACCAGCCTAACGTGTCTTAGAATATTCGGAGGAGGGAAAAGTAGCTCAGTTTAGTCATATTGATACAAAGCGATGGATTTAAACATCCTGGTGGATAGATAGATCAAGAACATAACTTGATGCAGAATTAGCAGTATGAAGTGATAAATGTGGTTCCAGCATTACAAAGTATCTAATCCTATGTCCACACCACTTAAATCTACGCTCTAGACATGTGACGTAACTATCAAAAAGAATAATACTCCAGCATCCAGAAGACGATTTTGAAGCAGCAGTGGAGCAGCTGAGCAATGTATGTATAAAAAGCTATCAGTATATCTCATCTCAATTTAATGCACTGTCAGTGAAAACTCAAATTGTCGGTACAATGTAATGCAGTGCACTATAAATTCATCTTTAAATAATGAATAATAATACAAGTTGATATATCTAATAATACTTGGGATTTAAATCCTTTCATGTTATAGTTATCACTCAGATATTATTTTTGTATAAAATATTATAATATAAAACCCCCTTATTTATTTCCTCGTATGCGTTGTACAGAGAAAGTATAGTAGTTGTCAAAAAATTTGAACTCGAGATTTTGAAGAATCTTTACATATTAGACTTCTCAGAGTTAGAAAAACACATTTTTAGAAAATGCACTTTCGTTTATCTGTCTGTGACAAAGATAAATTAAAACTGATCTAGGTGGTTGAAATTTGGTATATACTGTCTTTAAACCAAATTTACAGATTTCTATCAAAAATCTGTTCAAAGAAAGTACGTCTGATCGGCTGTTTGAATATAATTTATCACTGTAACTACAAAATGGAAAGAGTAGACATATAAGATACAGTAAATAGATTTAACATTTATATTAAAGACATATGTTAAATTTTGAACTAAATGTAATTATGGGTTGACTGTCTGTTTGTCTATACTTTCAGAAATATTTAACCGCGACAATTCAAAAATGCAGTTAACTTAAGTATTTCAAATTTGGTGTGGGATTTTATGACTGTTAGTGTAATTTTATTTTAAATCTTTGTTTCAATTGGTTGAGAAATCGTATTATAAAGTTAACTTCGGATTCAGGAAACTATTAATCGCACACCAGGGATTAATCGCCTTATAACTAACTACCCAAGGACGACATGATAAATTCAGTAAAGTCGTAAATTCATCTCAAAAATTAATATTTGGTAACAATTAAATGAAAATGTCATGCAAGATGGTTTAAGACGCATATAATGATTTAAACTAAAAATAATAAATTAGGGTACTTGAAAGTCTTAACATTTCACTTAAAGGAACATCTAGGAATTTCCTTATATCAGATTCATCTGTTTTGAATTTTATAAAAAATTAATAATAATTGAAAGAAAAAGTCCAGAAAAGTTTACCTGATGTTAAAAATATAAAATTTAATTTTGAACTTGAGCAAATTTTACATCATTTTCAAAGGAATTTTTTTAAAAAAAGTTTCTTTATTGTTATCAACCTGATCTCCAATTTTGATTTATTTTTTAAAGCATTTTTTAAGTATATTTTTCATTCTTTTAACTATCACTGCGGAGTGAAATGATTTTAAATACATATTTATAAGTACGTTATATTTGCTATAATAAGTTTCTCAAATGCCAATGCAAAGGAATTCAGGAACAAAATATGTGATTTATAATTTTTAATGGATTATTAATTGTTAGTTAATGCATAATAATTATTATCAGTACATATTGAGATATAGAAGAAACTGAACAAAGAATAAATCTTTTACTAATCTAATGGCACACTAAAAAATGGACACCTGCCTTGACTTCTGAGCGGCTAAATTAAGAGTAAATAGTTGAAAATATTAAAAAAAAATATTTAGCCGCATTGGTTTCTTTAAGATTAAATTAAGAGTAAAATAGCAGATAATTTCAAACAACAACAACAAAAAAAAAAAGGATTCAGCCTGTTTTTTTTGAGCGACTAAATTAAGAGTAAACAGCCAAAAATGTTAAAAAATATATTAGTCGCGTTTAGTTGCATTTTTTAAAGATTAAATTAATAGTAAAATATCAGAAAATTAAAAAAAAAAAAGGATTTAGCCGCTTTTTTTTTCTGAGCAACTAAATTCAAAAAATATATTTAGCTACATTGGTTTCTTAAAGATTAAATTGAGATTAAAATAGCAGAAAATTTCTAAAAATGGATTCAGCTGCCTTTTCTTCTGAGCCACTAAATTAAGAATAAACAGCCGAAAATACTTAAGAAATGAGCTAAGCTGTATTGGCTTCTTAGCTACTAAATTAAAGTTAAATTTTTCAAAGGCAGTAACGTATCAAGCTGAACACATTAACTTGTTTTGCACTAGAGATTTGAAAGTTCTTTAAATTTTTTATTCTGTAAAACACATTATTTTATTATTAAAATACACTGCATAAAAAATTTCGTGTTAAAAGAGATAATAATAATATTACTGCCAAGTTCCATGTAATTCACGTTATTTTCAGTGTCTAAACCATTTTTTAAATAATAAAAAGAGTTATCATAGAAACCCATAGTCCAAATTACAACCTTTCAACTTACTTTTATCATTCACTCATCATTCAAAACGATGATTTCTGCGAACTATTTACAGTTTTTTTAAAGAGGTTATTATAAAAATTAAATAAATTATATTAATGTAAAAAATTAATTTTATAAAATTTTAATATAAAATTTTTTTATAAAAAAGATTAATTTTATTAAAATTAATCTCATTTATTTTTCTAACAAGGAAAGAGTGTATGTGAGTTCATATATGAATATTTCTTTACTAGGCATGTACCTATGGTAACATTTGGGAACTGCATTTACATTGTTTTGTTATGCGAAATGAAACTTGTAGAAATGCGAACTGAAACTTACTTGGGAAAATAATGACTGTAGAAAAGCGGTTGCAAGATGCCAGCTGGAAAAACAATGTCGTTTTTATTTGGATTGTAAAATGCATTCACGACAGCTGGTTCAGTAGTCCATCTGCAAGATAAAAAAGATATTTTTATTATAATTTTTAAGTAGGCACCATAAACATGCTCAAAATTTTAAACATCTCTGAAACAATATCTGGAATTGAGAGGTAATACATTACAAAGAAAGTTTTGTAGAATAATCGGATGTGTTGTTATTCGGGCTCTTCAGTAAATGTAGATAATTCGAATTCCAAATTTTTCTAGGAGTCACAAAAAGATTATAATTTTCTTAATTTATTTATTTCTCATCAGAACACCATTGACTTAAATCTTTTTTTTTTCGGTCCCTTTTGAAATATTCTTAATGCGCAAAACTCTGATCCAGAAAATATTTCTATTTATATATATGTGCGTACCATAATATATGATATTTTAAAATCTAATTTAAATCTTTGTTAATTTCCCAATTTTTATCTTAAATTAGCATATGTTACCCTCATTATAAACTGTTCTTTTATTTATCTGATCTAATTCTAAACTTTTTATTTAATTTTTTTCTGGTACGCACACTAGAAAACTGATGACTATTGCATTTTCTTACACTTCGAGTGAAATGATAAAAATTTCTAAAACACGTACATACTTTTCAAAGATTTCCTTACCTAAATCTTCACACTACAAAAAGTCCCCATCAGAATCTCATAGTGCAATCACTGAAGGGAATAATTTCACTCCTTTTATCCCCTCCTCACAATGTAGATTGATGCAATTCTTATTACTGTTTCTCTATATGTAATTAGACTCACGGGTAAAATAAATTGAAATCTAATTCAAAAAATTGTTCTTTTCTGCCACGCAGTTGCAAAATTAGTGTATATGTGTATTTAAAAGAGAAGTTTAACTAACAAAAATTAAATAACTGAACATCATAATTATAATTTAAAAAGTAACATTTAACAAAATATTTCAACTAAAACAAAAACAAAATTATCAAGCAGGTACTATGAATGAATTTTAACAAAATTTATTTTAGACAGATTTATTGATAAAAAAATTACTGAGCATGATTTTGAAATCAAGCAAACATATTTTCAGATGGTATTTAAAAAAGTGCACCTGATACTGATATGCATCAATGGAAATAACCCTTTTTCCTGTGCTAGGAGTTGAATGGCGACTTCTTTTCCAGACGATAATTATTCAAAACAGGTGTTTATACTCTATTCGAAAATATAACGTTCTCTCTTGTCTCAATTACTACTCAGTTATTACGAAATTAGATTTCGATATGAATATTCATCTAAAACTTAGTTTCGGTAATTTTAAGCTGTGAATACAGCTTTTAGAATTTATTTTATTCAAACCTAAACAAACAAAGACTTGTTATACAATATTCCTAAAAAATGATATTAGAGTTTATTTATTTATAATTTTTCATACAGGTTTGAAATTAACAGAAAATTACTTTTTGTTCTTCGCAACATTTACTCTCGACTGTAGACATTCGACAGTAAGTAATAAGAGCAATTTTTATTCCGATTACCTGAATATTTTTTATACATAAATACAACTAAATATAAATTCTAAAAGTAAAAATAAAATTTTTATTATAACATTATTTAAGTATATTATAACATTAGGGTACTTAAAAACTCTTTATATAAAGGTTGAATGAAATCAAAACAAGTAATATTAAAAAATTAATTTAAATCTCTACTTAGGTCAACAAAGACAAATTTTATTTGAGTTACTTATTCTTAAAAAACAATATTAGATACTTTTACTTTAAATACTTTTTATTAAAAAAATATAACATATTAAGCATAAAAAAATTATTGATTTCCGCAAGAATCGAACTCGCTTTCTTCACCTTCACAAAAACTCCTCGCATTTGCCGATTGAGCCAATGCCTGTTGATTTCAATTTTTGTTAAAAACTGCTAAAACTCTATTTAAAGTATTAAAAATTAATTAAATTTTATTAACGAATTAATATCTGAGTAAAAAACTGTGTTAACATCGAGTGTCATCCACTACAAGTTTAAAAAAAGCATTTGAACTTGAATGGATGGATAAAAAGTAACGACTGAAAACTCAAACAAGTTTTATAAATAAATATATATAGCGCTAGTGTGAACTAACAGAAGGAATTGAATAAAAAAACTAATAAGACAAATAAATATACGTAAGGAGAGTGTGAACTAATAGAAGGAGTTGAAAGAAAGGAGGATAAATATCGAAGAGGAGCAAGGGGAATATTGAATTGTGGTAAGATATGCAAGAATTCTACTCTTAGATAATGCAAGAATTTTTAGTCGAATTCTTACATTATCCGAGAATCCTTACGTGGCTCGATCAGGTCCTGATCAGACGACAAATTCTTTGAATATTATTTTAAGCACTGAGATGGACATTATTATATTTGTAAAACTGATTGTGATTTTTAATATTGTTATTTATAAAATTGGGTTGTGTAATTATTCTAAATTAGTATCCAATTGGATCAAAGTAATATATTTCGTCTCAGCCTTTTCTTTTGTTTAATTTTTCTTAACATCACTGCTTTGTAATTATAATCACAAAGATTCAAAATTACTGGGAAAGAAGAAGAACAATTCATACTTAGAAGGAAGAAATGAATTGTGCCTTTTTGAGAAAGGATTCGGCGAAATATCGATATTTGTTGTGTCTTTTTCATAAAGTAGAAAGTATTAAACCTTAAGTAAAGAAAATTAATAACAGAAGGACAAAACCGTACTGGGATTTTACAAGATAGAAAAAAAGCGAGATTTAATTATAGAAAGAATTTAAGTATAAAATTGTAACTAAAATTATTTTACAAAAATATATTAAAAGTAAGTGACGAAAAAACAGTGGTATAACAAAAAAAAAGTATGCATAAAAACAAGGCAATAATCATAGCAAAAGTACTGACATAAGATTAAAAAAAATAATGTAAAAAAAAAACATTTTGAAAATTTGGCTCCAGAGAATCTCAAGGCAGTGCCCATATATTGATGTGAAATATCGGAGCTGAAAAATTAAAATATATATATTGAAAAAACAGTTTATCATTACAGTTTATCACACCTGAGAATGTCACTGAGTTTTTATGGAATTAAACAGGTGGTATTTTAGGATGAACTTTTAATGAATGTGGTCCTCCAGATAGAGAAAGCTATATCAGATATTGATGTCATTGTAGAGAAGCTCTTCAAATTGATGATTAAATTTACTTGGTAATTGGATATCCATTGACAAACAAACCCCTGTAGTGCCTCCCTATGTGTTGCCGATCAAGTGGTTTCTTTCACGTGTGACTCATATCTATTTGTCACACTTATTCTTTAAATTAATAAACGACCTTCAGTAACAGCTTTTTGTAGCGTATCTCCCCTCCCCATGTGTCACCGATCCCGTGTTTTGCTTCAAACGTGACATATATATTTACCGCATTTATTCTTTAAATTTATAAAAGACCTTCAATTGAAGCTCCATTGATAAACAGCCTCTGTAATGCATTTCTTTATCCTGATGTGTTTCTGATCGCGTGTTTTATTTCCCATGTGACTTATATCTATTTGCCTCACTTATTCTTTAAATTTATAAACGACCTCCAATTGGATTATCAGTGAAAAAAATGGCCCCCTGTAAAGTATTCTCCCTCCTTATGTGTCTCTGATCACATGTTTTGTGTCCTATGTGACTTACATCCATTTTCCCTATTTATTCTTTAAATTTATAAATAATAATTATTTAAATTATTTAAATTTCTATTTATTCTTTAAATTTATAAATAATAAAATTATAAATAATTCTTAAATTTTTAATTTCTGGACATTCTGTAGAACGTAACATTTCATTTGCTTTAAAGGTCATTTGTATTTACCACCATTTCCTTCAAATTGGTTTTATATTTATTTTATATACAATTCTTTCTATAACAATGAGATCTCCCTTAACAAGCAATCCTAATCTCACCTGTAGTGCGATACAGGAAGTAAGTAAAACAATTTTTTTCGTAGGATCAGTGTAAAATAGAACAATGCGTTCAAATATTCAAACGGTTTTATAATAATATAATTTCTTTGTTATAATACTTGATTCTTTTACATGAAAGCTGCTTAAAGGGGTTTTTTTTGCTACAATTCAAATTTTGCTCAAATATGAGAGACGGCATTATTGTTAAATAATTTTGAAGTGTGCATACATGCTGACTTATGAAGGTGATTCTTCTCAACATACGATGTATGAGATCAGTGTTTCCCAAATTGTGGTATGCGTACCTCCAGTGGTACAAGAGTTTGAAGGGGGTACAACTGAGGTGAAAGTCAACCCCCGAAATGCATACACTGAAATACATGAAGCAGCATTTGGGGAGTTTTCAAGTAGTCTTATAAAACTATTTCCCGGATTTAAACAAAAATTTTGAATGTATAAGAATTCCGTTTAACATTAGCACAACATCCATGCCAGATTTTTAGTTTTAGTTTAGTTTAGTTATATTAACGTCCCGTTTAAAGCAACTCGAGGGCTATTTTGGGACGGACCTCGTAATTTTGAACTACGGTCAGATGACGAGGATCCCCCCTCTCCACACCACACCTCACCAGCGGGAGGACGTTTGGCCTGACAGATTTAACGTGCAAGAGACCCCCCTCACACGACGGTTCTTCGGTGGAATCGAGTCTCGAACCTGAAACCCTCCGGTTCCGAAGCCGAGACCTTACCACCAGGCCACCGCGGCCCCATATCCATGCCAGAAGATTTGACGTATGCAGTAGAGGAGAAATTGTTGGAATTGACTTCAGACGGATTTTTGAATGTAGGGCGAGTACATTAGCATTATTCTGGTTACAAATGCACATGTGTATCCGGTCTTAACAGAAAAAAGTTCTGAAATTAAAATAAATCTTGCTTTTTACAGCTTATGTGAAGTTGCTTATAGAGATTAAGATTTGTAGGGTTTAAGATGAAAAAAGGGAACAGACTATTGAACGTGGAACCGCATCTGAGATTAAAATTAACAAACACGGAACCAAATTATGACGATCTGTCATCTCAGCACAAACAACTACATCCTCCTCATTGATCACAATAAATATTACTCACAATATAACTTTGTAACAACTAGGCATGCCCTCTAGCGGCAACATCTAAAATTCTGGCAAGCAACTTCCAGCCGTCCACAGTGTAGCATGTTATATTTGTCACTGCCTGTGTGTGCATGTTATTGTTTTGTGTAATTCATATGCAATTGTAACTAAGTGTATGTGTTCGGGCTCTTAGCTAAAATATAAAAATTTTAGAGTTAGTTGGCATTTTGTTTATTTGTTGGGTCAATCACTGAGCCACAACTTTTATTTACATTTTATTATGAATAATTTTCTTTTTTTTTCTTATTATTTTGTGTAAGTCACAAAAAAATAAAAAATAAAAATATTTTTGATTGTTATTGAAATGCACCCATTATTTTGATGAGGAGTACTCAGCGTTACGAAAATTACAGAAGGAGTATATATATGTAAGAATTTTGGGAAATACTGTATTAGATCAACATGCTTTCAGCATTTTTCTTATTTTACTGGAAAGTTGGTGCTATTTCGAGAGCAGATTTCTCGTCTTATCTTGTCGAATCTCCCCCACACATTCTTACTAGGATGCAGAAAATAGATCCTGACTATGCTTGTATGTATGCTCGCATGTTACTTAAATACTTTTTCCTCATATCGAAATGTGAAGCAGTGATGCTTATTAAAGTGCCTGGTATTTTTACTTTCTAGTATACATAATATAGAGAAAGTATAGTAATAGTTAACAAAACTCGAACACAAAATTTGGAGGAATCTCCACGTTTTAGACCATCCTGGGTTAAAAAAACACATTTTTTCAAAATGTCCGCCGTTTGTCCGTCTGTGAGAAAAATAACTCAAAAATGCTTTGAGGTACATAAATGAAATCTAATATATGGTCTTTACACCAAACTTGCGGCCGCGGTAGCCTGGTTGGTAGAGCGTCAATATCGTTACCGAAAGGTCGCGGGTTCTGTCCTCGTCTTGGCCAAAGGCCGCCGTGTTGGCTAATGGCAGTTGGGGCACGTTAAATATGTCGAGACTGCAAAGTCCTCCAAGTTCCCATAACAAAACGATACCTCTGGGGGTACTGAATCAGGGATGAGTCGGTCTCTGATTTGGATCTAAATTCCGACTTGCTGATGGATGAATGAGTGTATGAATGAATTCGACCACCCCCTAAAAAGGGTTGTGTCGTGTGTGTGAGCTAAAAGTCAGACTTCTGCCCTCTGGGTGCTCAGGGGTCTTTACCCTCAGAAGCTACTGCACCCCCTTTCCGTGAAAAAACACGGACACGACAACAACATCAAACTTGCAGAAATCTATCAAGTTTTGAGTAAAATCTGTTTTAACAAGGATTCAGAACGAATATTCAAAGAATGATTCGTCATCTTGAGGAAAATATATTTCTGTTTAGATTTCATGGATACTATTCCCAAGAGTAGCACTATACATCCATATACTTATTTTCTGCTATTTTGTAAATAGCGTTTATTTCTATTTGTATATTTTTTGTGGTGTGTGCTACTATATTTTTTTTCTTTCAGTCTTCGTTTATAATTTTTTGTAAATATTTTTATTATTATTTTTCAGAATCTCGTAATCGCAAATAAATTATAAGTCTGTTTCTGTAAATCGGTACAAGTTTTCAGTTTCTGCCTGATAGCTAGCTTAATATGCCAAATTCATTTCCCATTTGAACTTCAGAAAGCCCGTTTCCTTCGGCTTTGTTTTATCCAATATTAAAATCTCTAACCATATTTCAATCGACAAATGTCAGATGTCGAACAGTAGTCACAGGGATGGATAGAACAGAAGCATCTTTCCGTGTCCCTCCCGCTTCATAACCATTACACTGTTTAAATAACCAGAGGGTTATAGTTGCAGTGGCATGAAGTGATGTTGCGTGTGTCTGTCCGGCTGTTCAAATATAAGTTAACACAATGACTGTAAAAAGGAAGAATACTAAATAGATTAAATTCGGTATGCAGATATAATATGTTTATAGTAATAATAATATTATAGATAGATATATTATAGATTTAAAATATTATAGATTTTCCCATGCCGAGATATTTATAGATTTAATATATTTATAGTGTAAATGCCTGTCAAATTCTGAGTCACATCTAGCTAAGAGCTGACTATCTATAGATCAACAGATGGATCACTGTTTTTCACAAATATGTAAATGCGATAACTAAAAAACACAGAAACTTAAATGTATCAAATTCGGCATGTGATTTTGGGACTACAAGTACAGTTTTGAGTCAAATCTTCATTTCAATCGGTTTCGAAAAAAAGTGAGAAATACGAATTCATTTTTCGGATACTATAATTTGCCAAAAAAACTCGCCAAGGATCCAACGATAGATTCAGTAAAAGAGCTGAATTCCATATTAATATTTCGTAACTATTATAAGCCAATGACACGCAAGCCATTCTCTGACATGAGGAGTTCATTGAAGATCTATGAGACAGTTTTGGAAAGACAACTCCCGCTGGTTTTGGTACTTCATTTTGCATTTTCGCTCTCATTTTAGAAAAAAAAAAAAGAATGGCCCTTCAATAAACAATTGCTAAGCACAAAGCAATAACTAATATGTACCGGCAGGATTCTCCAATAAAATCTCAATGCCTTTTCGTGCCTCATTTTGTCAAACACTGCTCGCTAAGAGAGTCACTTTTTTAAACATTTTCTTTTGCTTATCATATGAATCACTTGTTTTAAGAGATTTTATTCGTTAAAAGAGATTTTATTGTAATATTATTTCACTCCTCACTTTTATTATTTATTTTCCCATGCCAGGGGCTCTGCAAAATTCAGCTGAATGAAAATGGGATGAAGTAAATTCGGTACTTTTCCGTTATACGGGTGTAATAAAAAATCGGCAAAAAAGTCTCCAAAAATGCAAAATTATGTCAAATTTCACGTAGTTTCACTTGGCGACTTTGTTCCCGTTTTGTTCACATTGGCGACATTTGTTTTGCCATTCACTTCGCTTGGCGACTTGACACGCGTTTGGCTCACATTGTCGACATTTAACTCTCATATAAAGGATAAGTACCGTAATTTTTAAAAAATAGAATATGATGCTGAAATAATCGAAGAAAATGTAAGAAAGAAAAAATTTAGAAGGTTCAAAGACTATATTTGGAGTAAGGACCATGCTTTTTAAAAGTATAATCATTGCTGCTTAAAATCAATGAGGTGTTACATTTATTCAAAAATAAAAAATCAATTACCGATCTTTGTTGACTGGTTGTCGTAGTTTCTTGAGGTTCTTAGCTGCTTCAAATTCCAGCACGTTGAGAATGTTCACAAGAAACAAGTCATCATGAATGGTCAGCTGAAAAATTCAACAAAGATTATTAAGATATTTTAACCTTCCAAAAGATACAAATTTCTAGAAAAATTAAATACATAGATTTTCAATGGGTTTGTTTATATATATATATATATATATATATATATATAATGTAATGATATTTAAATATTTAACTTAAATCCAAATTAATTTCCAAACTTTTATCTTACTTTATCCCATAGTAATTTAATTCTAAAAATTTCTAATTCCTCCTACTTCCTGATCCGATTCCACTTTATCTACGTAATTAATTCTAGAGAAGCTTGGTAAAATTATTTAATGAGCAATTCCCATGGTGCTAGAGATTGATAAAAGTTGCTGACCTAAACAAATATATTTTATAAAAAGATCCCTGTGTTTCCCTTGCTTTGAGAGTAACATGTGCAGAAATCCCTAAGAGAAACTTAATAGTTTATAAGCACTGTAAACAAGATTCCCCCCTCCCATCAAAATATGCTATTTAAGACCGGGATAAAATGTTCGAAAGTTTTCCCTTACTCCTCTGTCTGTCATTCTGTGTTTTGTGTGTGTGATCGTCGCTCCTGCTGTACATAAAAATGCTTGCTTCTTCATGATGAAATAAAACGACTTTAAACCATTAAAAGTCTCTTCAATGTCTTTGAACTGCACATTTAATATTACAAAGTTTAATTTGATGTTCACAGTAATTTATAAAATGTAAGGTATAACAAAAGTTTTCATTCTATTTCAAAATGCTATTAACACCGATGCTCTGAATTTTGTGAATTCAGAGTTGGTATCGTCTTAATCCATTAAGATTATTAGGCAATAGCTTTCTGATTGTGTTTTTAAATAGCATTATTGAAAAATTGGTAAACAGATTATTATGTAATAATAAATTGATCTCTAATATTTTGCCAGCTACTAGAACTGTACCCTTGTTTTGTTTACGAGAAAAATTCAAATTTAGGCGAATTTCATCTGAAAATCTAACAGGTATTCAACATAGTTCCATAAATCAGAGACAAGTGGCGGCGTTCTGACCTAGGGTTGCGTGTCTTCCCCGTGATCTGGACGTCCCAGATTCGGGCATTATTATTCTTTACCCGATGTTCTATATATGAGATGTGTGGAAGAACCACCGGTAAAAAGGGGTTCTGCACTCGAAAGTGTTATCTTCTGAGTGTGAGTGTTATCTTCAAATGAGCTAGGAGTCGAACTATTGTCCTCCGGTTCTCAGAAGCTACTGCGCAAACTCGGCTTAAAATCATTGGATTTGTTCAGCGGACTTGTCTGTGACAAGTGCCATAAGTAACAACAGCAACCACTCAGAGAAGTAAGGTTTCTTGTCTATGTTGTGCTATGGGTGTGTGTATCTAACCCAAGGAAAAAATTTCTTTACTTTTTCTTGTTTATTACACACACACAAACATATCTATACAAAATGGACCACGATCACAGATATGCAAGGAAACACATAATATATATAATGAAATATAGAAAGTGCTGCTAACAACGAGCGAACAAATAATACTTTTTGCCGCTAACGGAGAGCGAGCGTGTGCATGCCTGCACCAGTTTCACCTACACCGGATCAAGTGTTTACAAAAAAATCTCAAGAGCGCTCCCCTCACATTCCAAGAATTCTTCTGGATTGGGGTAAACTGCGCCATCTATGTTCAGCATTCATTTATACATATGAATAAGTATACAAAGATACAAATAAAAAATTAACAAAAATAATTATTAAAAATAATTAAATCACATAAACATTTCTGCTTTAGGTGAATTATGACATTCTTTCATCATTCTCCATAATTTAACTTTTAAGCATGAAACTAAATATAAGATTCGACGGAAATATGCAAATCTCAATTTTATTTTGTTCTAAAATCCAAAATTCTGATATAAAATATTCCACTAAATGTTTTCGATGAATTCAGCGTTGCAATCTTGCTCGCTACTTCGTGTTTTGTTTTCTGAGCGAAATATAAATTAAGGCCAATTTTGTCAAAAAATGGTGCAAGGTGGCAACATATTTCTTTAGATTAGAGATAAGTAAGAACTAATTAATCTGAAACTAATTAAGTTTCAAATCTAAAATTCTTACAAGAAAGTATTTTACTAAATTTGCAATTTTATGATGAATTGATTGATGCAGTCTGGCTGATTACTATAGTTTTTTTTTTGTTTTCTAAGCAAATTAGAAATTCTGGCTAACTATCTCCAACAAGTGTCTCTGGTCCAAAACGTCAACATATTTCTTTAATTAGAGATAAGTAAGGTCTCTTCTTCAAATGAATTATTACACTCGACCGTCATTCTTTATAACTTAACATTTAAGCTTCAAAATAAGCATGAGACTCAGCAAAAGTGCGCAAATCTCAAATCAACTTAAATCGAAAATTCAGAAAAAAGTATTCCAGTAAACGTGCTATTTTACAATGAAATTATCTACGTAATTTATCTGGCCACTAAAAGTTTTCCAAATTGTATTTTCTAAAAAAATATCAAATTATGGTGAATTTTATCTGAAAATCTACAAGGATGGGAGCATGTGTCTTTATATTAGAGATAACGAAAATTTCTTCTACAAGTGAATTACGATATTCCACCATCAATTTTCATAATTTAACTTTTAAGCATCAAAATAAGAATGAAACTCAGAGGAAATGAGCAAATCACAAATTAATTTCGTTTAACATTCTGAAAGTGCTCTACTAAATGTGCTTCACATGAACTGATCTTGGCAATTGACTACTAGAAGTTTACCTGATGACGATGATGTGTCAGCGTTACCTCGTAAAATGGGTGCAGTAGATTCAAAGGGTAAAGACCCCTGAGTACACGAGGGCAGAAGTGTGACTTAAGGCCTTATCACACGGCGAAGTATTGTCCGCACTTTGCGTCAGTACAGTGAAAGGGACGTCACTTCAAAGTTTCATATGATTGGTTGAATTTTGTTTGCACACAATATTTTCGTCACTGTTGTCGGCATTTTCAAACTGGTTAAAACAATTTGACGATGACGAAAAATTTGCTTGACCAGTTCTTGTGGGTAGAAACGGAAAACTGCTGACAAAAAGTGCGGACGATATTGCGCAGTGTGATAAGGACTTTATAGTTCAAATGAAGATGACAAGCACATTCGCTAGCACAACCCTTTTTCACAGGTGGGCTCATTCACACATCTCACTGATTGAATATAGAGGAAGAACAATCATGCCTGAAACAGGACTCGAACCCGGGTCAGAAGTTTCCCTTGTTTTCTTTTGTAAGCAAAATAGAAATTCGAGTTAATTTCATCTGAAAATTTTATAGGCAACATGATTCGTTAGAATTTAGAAAATAAGTACAATTTCTGCTTCAGGATAATTATGGCTATTATTAATTCATGATTTAACTTTTAAGCACCAAATTATATAAGACCTGAAGAAGGTATGCGAACCTGAAACTAATTAAGCTCCAAATCTAAAATTCTGAAAGAAAATATTCCATTACATATTAATGAATCAGTTATCAACCTTATGGAGCTCCTATAAAACATATTTTATGCTAAAAGTAAATATTTCATAAGCTTATTAATCTAATCAAGGATTAAGTACATTTTAATGAACTTTTGGAGACTAATTTAAAATCCTTTCTCAGGAAACTGATACATTGACAACACAAAGCAAACTTTTACTCAAAACTCAAACACTAACGTCGTCTTTCACGTTCCCCGATGCGTAACGACTTTATAATGTCTCGCTCGATCCTAAATATCCAGCATCGGGACATTACAAATTTGCTATCATTTCTCAATGTTTCATTGAATAAAAGGACGCAAACGAGTATTTAATAAATCGCTTTTGACATTACCTTCTGATGAAAGAAAGGGTTTTAGATTAGGGATATTCTACCATGCGCAGATGATTATGCTAATTTCGCTCCATTCGAGGAAGATTCTGTTTTACTTGCTTGCGTCAGGAAGATACAGTCAACTGGATGATAAATAATGCACCCACCAGCGGTGGTTTATCATATATTTCAAATTATTAATGATTGAATAAAGTGAAATATATCTATGCATTAGTGAATTTGTATATGATAAGGTTTAGAAAACAAATGCAAATATCGTGTGGCTAATGATAGAAGAGGAATGATAGATCTTGAATAACATTTTGATAAATTTTTCATCAAGATATTAATCAAAATGGATAACTGCATTGTTTGTTGAACTTAAAATCTCCTTTTCTGTATGTATAAGATGGATATTTCTGTGTGCTTTGGGTTTGAAATATTTTTCTAGAGAAGCACACCCTTAGTTATTGATTAGAGTATTATATATTATAGCAGTAATTCTCAATTTTATCTTTTCTTTTGTCAAGGCACACTTTTAACAATTTCAGAATTTGGCGACACACAAAGAAAAAAAAAGTTTAAAAGTCGTTTACTTACTTATAGTTCATTGTGTAAAATAGTTTATGATAGCAATTTTGATTGTAATTAAATAATAAAACAATTTGTACCACAAAAACAACAGTTGTTTTTTATGGCACTTTACAAGCCCGCTGACAGAAAGCTGTCAGGGATTTAAACCTAAATTCGCATCACTTGTTTTCACTAGCACCGACTTGGACTAAGAGTACGACTTAGCTACTTCATGCTTCATATTCGCTTGCACAACCCCTTTTTACACGTGGGCTTTTTCACACTACTTGTTTGCACAAACAGTGCCAGATAAGGTCATTTATAACGAGATGAGAGAGAATTTTTGGGACACCTTAATAAAACGATTCTCAATCACTGTATCATGATTCTTTTATGTGCCGCCAAATTTTATTCCAATTTTCAACATTTTATTTATGTGAATTCGAATTTCCAGTATTAATTTACACAGAAACAGGAAAAAAAACGATCGATACTTTTAAATGTAGCAGACAATATGAGAGTGGCATTGTTATTTTTACGACCATATATAAATAAAATGATTAAAAAAACTCCAAACTCAAATTTCTCATTAAAATTATTCGTATTATTGTCTTGCAATTAATCTCTTAAGAAATGCACTGTTGTTTTAGTAGTGCATATTATGTTATTTAATTTACATTCAAAATTGTTGTCATAAACTATTTTACAGAGTATTAAAAGTGCCGGCGTCCTGGTATAGGGCTATTGTGTCTCTCCCATGATCTGGGTGTCCCAGATTATATTCCTGGTACAAAATTCCAAGTATAAAATTGTGACTAAAATAAGTTCACAAAAATAGATTTCCTGCTTCCTAGCATAGGGGAGCGCGTCTTCCCCGTGATCTGGACGTCCCGGGTTTGAAACATGAAGGCTTATCTACTAGCCGTCTATGACATGGGTTTCATACTTATTAGAGCTCTACTACATCCCAAGCTGGGATTACACTCTAAAAAAGCTCTTTTGTCTATTAGGTGAGATTGGAAAGGCGTAATTTTCTTCGAGCTCTGTTCTCAAAGCGGAACAATAAATTCTACGAAAAACTGTCATCAACTGGATCAATTGAAAGTTGTCACAGCAAAAAAAAAGAGGCTAGAATTCATGAATCGGCGAGATATTTTTTTTTTCACCACAGCAACTCGAGACCTTATATTGCCTTAGTCGCAAGGAAGGAGCTCTTACAGTGTAATTGGGATGTTTCATCGCAATCTGCATACTCTCCAGATCTCGCTCCATCTGATTATTACTTCTTTCTGTCTTTAAGAAATTCTCTTCGTGATAAGCGCTTTAAATCCATCATCAAAATAAAAGCGCACTTCTAAGATTACTTCTAGTCTAAAACGCGACAATTTCGGAAAGAAGGCACAGTGAGACTTGTGCATTTATTTCATATTAGAAACAGGAAAGAAATTTATGGGACTCCCTAATATTATAGATATTACTTAAACCGTGTATACACTTCACAAAGTGCTTTTCTTATTTTGAAAAGAAAAGTCTACTGGACTGTGAGGTCGATTGTAGAATACATAAGACTCGTCCGTGATTATATACGGAATTCTTGAAATTAGTATAAGTTTAAGAAATAAGTTTTTATTAATAAATAGTCGATTTACCGCCTTTTGGGAAGTACCATAGAGTGCTTGAATGCAAGATTCTTAATCTCCGCGAATAACAGGGGAATAGAATAATGACATAACAATAAGATTACTTTGTAAGTGATTGTACTAGATATATTAACTTGTTAGATAACAAATAACTAATAAATCGGCGAGGAAAAAAAAAGAGGAAAGAATGACTTAAATGAATTTCATTAAATACTCACCTTTGGCAGTTAGCAGGTTTACCATGATTAATTTTTACTAAACATTTCAATTAAATATTTTGTGTAAAATGGTTTGTTTGATTTCCTAAAGAAAGCTTTTTTGAATTTTCAATTTTGATAAACGTATAATTTTTTTGAAATTTTGCACCATTCTGTTATTGTTATGCACCTACCTGATTTTGATTTGATATAGAATTTGAGCTTAGTTTAAAGCAGACGTAACTACACAAACTTTCAACACAAAACTTTTCGTTGCAGGATGCAGAGACGTTTTCATTTAAAACGCTCGTGTGTCAAGAATATTTAACCAAATAAGAATAAAACCGAGTGATAATATAAAAATTTCTCTTTTCTTCAGCAGTATGCTGATTGACAAATGAAATTAGCTTTAATAAATTAAATTAGAGTTTATAATTGTATAATCAATTGTATTTTCTTATTTGATCATGTTTAGACTACTACAAATGCAGCAGTTATGATATAATTTTTTTAATAATTGAAATTTAAGAGCCTTTTTCATTTCAGATGATGTATTGAAAATACTTACTCCCTCGTATTCTTTGGAGAGTTCCACTGGATTGGTAAGTAAATCCGGATATCCTATTCTTTCGTTCATTGCATTAGCCTGCAACAAGTAAAAAAAAAAATCAAATTCAAATCTTTAGTATAAAATAGCCCAAGAGTCTTTCAAAACATTTGAACTGTACAACCAAACTTTTTAATATTTTTATCAGCCGTCTTCCTGTCCTCCTACTGGTGTGGTGTGGAAGAGGAGATGTCAGCTCTGGTGTTGTCCTCGTCATCTGACCCTGGTGCAAAATGACGATGTCCTTCCCAAAATAGCCTTAGTGTTGCTTTAAAACGGGACGTTAATATAACTAAACTAAACTAATCAGCCGTCTTCCTATTTTTTTAATGTAAATACTATTTCATAAGGACGATTTAATTTTATTACTTATCCCTGGTTTGGATAAAATTCGTATTATTTAATTCTTCAGCTAAATATTTCCCTAAAATTTCGGATTTGGATGGAGAGAGCATAGAAAATAAAAAAAGACCTAAGAATTCAAATTATTTAAGTTATTAATTTGATTTAAATAATTATGAAAAAATTAGAGAAAATAATTGACGCATTCAAGATTGATCCCCCCCCCACCCCATCCAATCACGAAACGAACATCTAGCCGGCATCTTGGCCTAGGGGTAGCGTGTCCTCCCCGTGATGTGGGGGACTCGGGTTCGAGTCGTAGTTAAGGCATAGTTGTTCTTCCCCCTGTGTTATGTTTGCGAGTTATGTGGAAGTGTCTTCCTCTGTAAAAAGCAAGCGATAGTGTGTCATCTTCAAATGAGCTAGAAGTCAGACTTCTGCCCTCGAGTATTCAGGGGTCTTTGACCTCAGAAGCTACAGCACGACACCAACATCATCATTAAACGAATGTTATGACCACAATGCTGTTTAGAGGCCAAATGTCGGTGACAACTTACAAGTATATAAGCTATGTGGGCTATTTTTTCAAAATTGTCTGTCTATTATGCTATAATATTTTAATGAAGAAGACTCTTATATATATATATAAGATCATTATTTTAAATCTAATCACGAACTCAATTTTCTCATTTCTGCTGTCCCATTGGTAGAATTTGTTTATTGCGAGCATTGTATTTTTTTCAGCTTGCTCGATTCCTTGAGAAAATTGCTCAAAAAATTCTTTTCGAAAGTTTTGTATTACTGGATTTGTATTATTATTCCATTGAAAAATCTGCTGAAACCTATGAATGGGTTTAAATTAAACCAACTTCTAAGTTTGTAACTCGGTCCAATTTATTTCAGCGTATTAATAAAGTTACAAATTTGTAATATTGTTTCTCTCTCAGTCTTATAGTTGGAAAGATGAATTCCTATAGATTCTTTAAGTAATATTAAGTCAATTATCTTCAATCTTGGTGACAAATTTTAGAAACATTTGAGGACTAGGTAACAAATTTTTTTGACAAAATTATAGGTTCTGGAATGATACAAGAAATATGAACTTCTTTTAAGAAGCGAGATTCGAAGATTTTTCTGGCGAGTTTCATATAGTAATCATATCTATAGGTATTCTCATAGTATACTAATCACATCTATATGCATCATAGTATAGAATTAATTTTATAAAATAATCATATCAATAATTACCAAATAGTATTCATATCTATATGCATTATATCAGTATAGTAATAATTTTATATTGTAATCATATGTTTTATCTCAATATAGTAATAATACCAATGATTACTATATAGTAATCTATTTATATGCATCATCTCAACATAGAATTAATTTTATATAATAAGCATCGACAGAATTACCATATTGTATTCCTATCTATATGAATAATCTTAGTATAGAATTAATTTTATATAATAAACATATCAAGAGTTTCCATACAGTATTCATATCTATATGCATCATCTCAGTATAGTAATAATTTTATATTCTTATCATATTTACATGTTTCATTTCAGTTTAGTAATCATATCAATAATTAACCATAGAGTATTCATATCTATATTCATCATCCCAATATTGTAATAATTTTATATAGTAATCATACTTATATGTTTCATCTCATTTATATGTTTCAAATATAGTAATCATAACAATGATTGTCATATAATAATCCTATCTATATACATCGTCTCAGTATAGAATTAATTTTGTATAGTAGTTATATCAATAATTACTATATAGTATTCATATCTATATGCATCATTTCAGTATAGTAATAATTTTATATAGTAATACTATCTATATGTATCATCTCTGTATAGTAATCACATCAATAATTATCATGCAGTAATCATATCTTTAAGGTATTCGGCCGCAGAGTGAGCTAGGAAAATATGGACTTTGAGCGCTATTGCTGTTCTCTATTTAGCGATATTCTTGGAATAAAAAGCTTTTTCTATTATTCATTCCACTATGTAACCCATTGGACGATTGCCATTACAATATCTTTATTGATAAGAATAATGATGGCTCATAATCAATAAAAATATTAAAGAAAAAATTGATTTAATTCTTACTCACCTTGTCCCTCGCCACTTTAATCGTTTCTTCGTCCATCCAGGAATTCTCTTCCAGAAGCTCGTTGAACGCCTCTCTGATGTTCCGAATCATTTCTTGGGCCTGGAGAAAGGCACATCTTATTTTTAAGATAATTTCAACATATATATTTATATTATAAAAAATTATCATAGAAACATTTTGAGCAATTGATGATATTTATTATATAAAAATTTGAAAACATTTTCTACACTTTTTTGTCTTCTAGAAATGCAAGATTATGATGAGTTAAAGTAAGTGTCAAAAAACTTTTGCAAGAGCTTCAAATAACTGATTTGTATGGTAAAATCTTTTGGGATTAACTGTAAATGGTTAATGAAAGTACGAGATAAAACTCATAGAAAGGAAGGAGGAGCATTTAAAAAGTAAAGTATATATTAAGAAAGTTTAGTTAGATATCTGCTATATATAGTTAGATATCTGCTATATGTAATATAAGTTATATATGTGCTATATATAGTTATGTAAATTATATATGTGCTATATATAGTTATATAATATAAGTTTTATATGTGCTATATATAGTTATATAAATTCTACATGTGCTATATATAGTTATATAAATTATATATGTGCTATATATAGTTATATAAATTATATATGTGCCAAATATAGTTATATAATATAAGTTTATATGTGACTTATATATAAAGGTATAAACTGCACTTAAAGTAGGTGAAAAAGCCATATAGTCAACAAATTCATCTCGATCTATTTCATTAAGAAAGTTTTAAAAGCTTTAAAATCGATCCATATAAGCAATATGATTCATGATTTTAAAAATAAAATTGTATTTAAAAAAGATATTTATTAAGTGCCTATTTTCGATTCTTCGTTCTTATAGCACCGCTACAAATCTGTAATAAAGTTGTTTTTTTTAATGCTAGTTTTAGGTTGGAAAAAAAAAAGAATTTCGCAAAAATTCTAATTGAATGGTAGGCATTGGAATTTCATTTCTGCCTTAAAAACTCATCAGATGAAGCCTAGGAGACTCTATATAAGCAGCTTATGATTAATTTACAATTTTCATTTTATTCTCACAGTTAGAGGATATTTAAAATATTTAAAAAGAAAAGGCAATTGATTTCAAAGGAAAATAGATCAAAGCTTCATTGATTGCTCTAACGAAAGTAAAATCAACACCATTATTTTGATAATACAGCAAGAACACCGAATTCATATTAAAGGATATCAAATTGTCTGAACACTTCATTGTATGTCAATAAAATGTTGCTCATAGGAAACCTACTTATAGCACACTTGCTTATGTGCGCGTTTGATCTGTACATAATTATCTATTAACATTACTTGTATTCCCTATTCTCCTTACAGACCTGATTTAGCACCATGTGATTTCCCATGAATTTGAAGAAATACCTCTAAGCTAACATATAAGCTATTTCTCAGCATTAGAAGCCAAGGTAAAACCTGAAGAGGGAATTTTTAAGGCCCTGTCAAATAATGGTATTTAGCATATGTTTATATAGGTGGGATAAATATATTGCATATGTAGAGATTTAATTAGCGTTTAGTTTTATTTTATTGTAATAAATGGCACCAGGGATTCTACTAAGCACCCTTGATCCAAAGTCTAAGACGCGTGATGTCAAGTTTCAGAAAAGCGAATTGTGAGCATTCGCTTGGCAGACAGGGAGAGAATGGGTCATACGTTTCGATATCATGCTTATTTAATGTGCAACGGTGGCACATAGTTTTGCCATGAGACATTTGATTAAGCTTCACCCTTGGTGTCATCTAAATATTCTACTTGTAACTCTATTGTAAATAGTCTGTTCTGTCCTAATTGTTAATGTCTTTTCTTTTAAATTTTCTTCGTTGTAAATAAATTTATTGTTTTTATTTAAAAACCTCTTTAATCAGTGACCCTAGACACTGATATAAATGAGGTTGAATGGCTATTTTGTCCTATCCATTCCTACATATATAATCGAGAATATTTTGAAAACTAGAAGGATAAATATTTTTTATTGATGTATGATCATTCTTTATTGAGTATTGCTCCGACAACGATGGATCTGACCGTTTCTTTGCTCTTGGGGTCGAAGTTGTCCCTGATGAAGAGTGCCCCTACGGCCATGCCCATTTTCTTGTTGACCAGGTCCACGCACTGGCTCCACCTCTCCCTCTCCGCCGATATCCCCAGCAGCACTTTCTTGAACTCGGTCCGCTTCTGGCTGTACTCCCCGTCCAAGAAGGGCAGCATGTGCTTGATCAGCCGCCAGAGGGCGTAGTTGTGGATGGTCCTGCTGGGGTAGAATGAATACCGCATGTGAGCAGGGTGCTTTCGAAACACAGAAATACTTAAAAGTTCTTGACGGGGTTAATTCTGAGAATTTGTCTATGGCATGATAAACAAATATTTACTCGATTAATTTACAAAATTTCAAAGTTATTAATTTTTAAAATAAAAGCTTTGATAAGCTTTTAAAACATACACAATTTTCTCATATACGAACGACCTATAACGTATTATTAACTTCAAAAGATTCTAATTAAAAAAAATCGGACTAATTTGAAAGTTTCAGACCTCTCCAAGTTCGAAAAACAAATTTTTGGCATTATGTCCGATCGCCCGCATGCCTGTCTGAGGTAAAGATAACTTAAGAGCACTTTGAGTTAGACTGATAAAATTTGGTACAATGTGTTTATGCAATATTTGAAAATTTCTGTAGAGTTCTGAGCGAAATCCTTTCAGAAACAGTTTATTTGTCTGTTTGTGCGAATATAGATTCAAGTGAAAATTATGAAGCAAAGAGAACTATATGGTTAAAATTTTGTACACAGATTTAACATCTAAAGTGTAATCGAATTTTCCAACAATAATAACAACGAATAACAATTCCTTCGAGGTCTTGAATTTTATTGATCTGCACTTTCGTATGCATGTAAACGAGATAATTCAAAAATACTATGACTTAAATATATCAAATTGGTATTAGATTTTTTTTTTCAGTTTTGTGTTAAATTTTGTTCTAAATCAAATGTGTCAAATGTTGCCAAAAAGACAAATTCCATTTTCGGATACTATTAACCGCATGCCAGAAATTAATCGCCAAAAACAAGCCCTACCCCAGAATGACACGATATATTTAGTAAAATGTTATATTCACTCCAAAAGTTAATATTTGTAACAATTATACGTCGTGCAACGAAGAAGTTTTGGAGATACCACTCCCACTTCTTTTAATGTAGAAATCACGACATGAACTTTAAAGTAGGATACACAGTATAGCCAAATATGGTTCTTGCGCCAATAAACTACATAAAACCTCTAAACCCAAGTAGGATTTTAATTCCTGTTTTTATTTCGTAGTATATAAACTTTTAAAAATAAACAAGTAGAAACTTATAATAGAGTAATTCTATTGAATATATATTTTTTTAGTCTTATCAAGGTGAAATTTAATATAAATGCATTCCATGTTGATAGTTTAACAGCATAAAAGCGTGAGGAAAACCAATAATCTAGAAAAGCAAATTGTTTGCCAAAGACATCTCACCATTAAAATATATACTTCAGATTTTTAATAAAATAAATTTTTATTTCATAAAATAACTGATTCATATTCCATAAAATAACAATTTTCGTATTTTAAAGTTTACATATATATAAAACCACGGCAGAAAAAGCGTTATTTTTATTTTTATGTATTTAAACTATCGAACACAATAAGGCTTTTTGGCTAGAAATTGCTTTCGTATGTTTGCAGTTTTATTGCGGACATCTGCCATTTTAATCTTTATCTTTGTTTACTCTAGGTTTTGGACGGTAGTAAAAAAGGTTATCAACCCATGAAATATGACCGTTATTTGACTTAGAATAACAGATAAACCGTTTTCTTTTCTAGATTTTAAAGCGACTTTATTCTTTACTCTACACTTTTTTAGAGACAGACACACAAATTCAACTTGAAAGGCAACATTTATAAATTTTACTAAATTTGTTTAAGTTTTAGTTCTTATATTAACTTGTTATTGTATAAAACTAAGCAATTTTGTTTATCATCTAAAAAACACCGAGAATATTGGCTGTAATTATTTATATATGGCATGACATATGCATATAACATACATCGCTTTATCGCATGACACATATCGCTTTATATATGACATGATTGTTTCAATGAAGTTTTTCAAATAATACTGTGACATACATTAAAAAGCGAAGGCATTATAAGCTATTTTAATAGCTTTATGCCTCTTTAATGCATATAAGAAAATTCCTACTTCCCTGTTATCACAGTGCTATTAAAATTAACTCCTCTTCAAATTACAAGATGACTTTTTTTTGGTTTTGTAATTTCACTTTCTGATTCTTTACATAAATTGTGCAGATAATTCGCAAAATCTTCTTTATTCAGTTTTCAATAATCCAAGAAAATCATACGATTAAATTTTTAATGAAAAACGAAAGCGGATAGAATTTCATTTCATATTGTTGAAAATTACACAATAAACAGCTTTAAAAATTATTAAAATTCAGGGAAAGAGTTATACAACTAAATTTGTATGATTCAAAACAGAACATTTTACATTTTGCAATGGAATAAAAAGTTTGTTTTATATTTTTAGTAGCGATAATTAAAAACGCTAAAACGTAGAAATATTTTTAATTAATTTAAATTTAAAGAAAATTGCTTAAAAATGTACATTTCAATTCTCAAAGTCATATTGTAGCAAATATGATAATTTAAATCAAACAATTTATTCCATGGAAGGCCAAAACACTTACACACAAATAGTTTTGTTTATTATTAGTATAGATGAGAGAGGCAAAATGGAGTGTTTGAACACAATGCTCATAACCTCCAGCTCCGACAATTGAATGAATGAAAAGTGGCTTAAAAATGACATTGAATAACAATCAGGTTGATAGGAATGATGAAAATTCATATTAATTTATTGTCATTTAGTTCAACAGAATTTTTTTTTAAACTGACAAATTAATTTTTTTTTGTTAGTGATAGAGAAAACTTTTACAGCATAGTTAATATATCAAATGGGTAATTCAGTAGTTAGTTAAAAAGGCTGCTATTAATTATGCCATTTAATTAGTAAGCTATTATTCATGTATTTAATTATTTTTAAAAGCGAATTCAACATCGTATCTTTGTTCTGCGCTTGAAATATGTTTTTTTTAGAAGTCGGAGTGGGTTTAAATGCATATATATGTTGATAATGAAGTCGAATCCGTGTTTCCACGGAAATGGGGTGCAGTGGCTTCTGAGGGTAAATACCCTTGAGCACCCAGAGGGCCGAAGTCTGACTTCTAGCTCATATGAAAATGACACACATTCGCTTACAGAACCCCTTTTACAGAGGGGCACATTCATACAACTCACAGATAGAAAACAGGGTAAAGAACAACCATGCCTGAACCGGGATTCGAACCCAGGACGCCCAGATCATAGGGAAGACATGCTAACCCTATGCCAGGATGCCGATATATATCAGCATTTTATCACAAAAAATGAAAGCATTATTTTAAATTCATCTTGTAAGTTGGTCAAAAAGCACTTGATTCATTAGCTAAGTTTGGAAAAATTTACAAAATCGATAAAAAATCGAAAAAAAAAAAAAAAAAAAAACGAAATCGAAATAAAAAATGGATGAGACCAGTGCAATGGTGATGGTTGGAGAATTCAATCAAAGTTTATTCTCTTAATGAATACACTGTGAAACAGGTAGGATTGAAATAGGTAGGTACAGGTAGGATTTCTTTCGAAAATTGAGTAGGTTGGGGGCCCACGTGACACATTTAGATATTATGAACTTTCATATAAAATAAAAATACATCAACTCTGAATTGTCATTGTTGGTTGACTGGTTCTTTGCATTTACCAATTATTTTAAATATATAAATATGAAAGACAAAGCAAGCATGTGTGTTCTTACTTACCGTCTGTTGACCTGCGAAATGATTTGTCCCATTTCTTGCAGGTAAGGTAGGGCGTACACGACCACAGGCTCCTGGTCATCCACCTTGGTTGGCAGGAAAGTGTTCAGGTAGAACACCCAGTCAAACTGAAATCGAATGAGCATTGAATTTAATATGCTAAATTGGCAATTCGATCATCAACATTAACAAACTTGAAACTTAAGATATTTCTGCTAGTCCATCTGTACTACAGTTAGTACAGGATGAATAAATTAATAGAAATAAAAAAAGATTTAAATAATAATTTAGTTAATATTTAAATTAGTTTTATAATTAAAAGTAATTTTAATATAATAAATGAATTTATTAAACGTATAAATGCCATTGAAGTTTTAAAATTGACATTAATGTTTCCATTATTCTTTCATTAAGAAATAATTAAAAAAATATTTGTAACATTCTACAATATAATCTGTCAACAAAATAATTTTTTTATTAGAAAGTCAAAAATACTTTTAAGTGTTTCATTCACACAAATTTTAAAAGTTAAAGGTTTTTGATTTCATTTAATATTGCTATAGTTTTCTTTCGATAAATCCTATTTTATCTGGAATTTTACAGTAATATAAAAGTATGCCGATTTTACTTTCTCCTATACGTTGTATAGAAAAAAATAAAGTAATTGATAAAAAAATTCGAATTTGAGATTTTGACGAATTTCCAAGTTTTAGATTTCCCTTAGTTCGAAACGCGCACACAGACAGACGCATTTGAAATGCTTGTACGTCTGTCTGTCACAAGGATAATACAAAAATGCTTTGATCTAGACAGTTGACATTTAATAAATGGTCTAAATTTATAGATTTATGTCAAATTTTGAGAAAACCTTCCTCCGATTAATTCTGTCTGTTCGTGTGTACAAAGATAAGTTAACGCGATAGTTAAAAAAAATGTTTGATGGATAAAATTCTGTATGCAAGTTTAACATCTATAGTATAGGCACATGTTAAAATTTGATTCAAATCCAACCACAGACTGACTGTCTGTCAATCTGTACTTTTAGAAAATGTAAATGCCCCATAATACGCGAAGGGAGCTCGATGTATAAGATTCGGCACAAAAATTTAACATCTATAGTGTAGGCACAGCCAAAGTTTGAGTTTAAAAAACCAAAAGTTTTGTCTGCACTTTCATGTACACACGATAATTCAAAAACACAATGACCTAAATATCTCAAATTTGGTATGGGATTTCGTAACTACAAGTACAATTTTGTTTCAATCGATTGTGAAAAACGGGTCTAAAAAACTAATTCGATTTTTGGATACTATTTACCGCATGCCAAGGATTAATCGCCAAATAACTCGCAGAGATTATTCGACAGATTCAGTAAAAATTCTAAGTTTTCGCCAAAAGTTAATAATTCGTTACTAATATATCTGAATGCCATTAAAAGCATATTTGGCTATGACACATTTATTAGAGAGCATGTGAGAAAATTTTGGGGAGACCACTGCTGCTATTTTAAATATAGAAATTACTTGTCTAATATATATAAAATGTAGAAAACAAACAAGCTTTATAAACTAAACGAATTTCTAGTTCTATTTAAAATTACATTGTTCGTATTGAAGACAAAAATGTTCTCTTTAAATTATGCCAAAATTTTTATTCTTTTAAAGAGGGAAAATATTACACTTAGAATAAGTAAAAAAGAATATCCAGTAAAATATTGCATGTCTGTAAGAGCATTTGAATTTAATGTCGATACAAGAATTACAATGAAAATTTTTGTTCACTTCTTAATTATTTACTTTTTTTCAACTTCCATCTTTTCTTTTGGTAAATATTATTGATAATTAATTTCATTTTGTTAAACTAGCTCAAAAGTATACCAAGGTATACTCCAGTTTCGAAATAATACGTAACAAATTGGGCTAAGTAAAGTTTAAGGTACGGCGCCAAACGTGCATTTTTTCTTGGCGATATATCACCAAATATGGTAACCGGTGGCTATCCTATGGCAACTCATAACCGTACTTTTATCGTATTAGGCTAAGTAATTCGTTGAATTTCATGGAAATTTTGTCTCATTTTGTGTTAAAATATATTAATTTCTACCCTTTTTAAGACCACTATCTGTTTTAAAAAATAATTTTTCTTCCTTAATTTTATTAATTAAATTTTTTTTAACCACATGGGTATAATAAGCGCCATTTTGGAGCAATCCAAGATGGAGGACAATTGGCAAATTTTGTAGAATTTGGCGATATTTTGGCGCAGTTTGGCGAGGTCCGTACCTTAAACTTTACTTTTACCAAAAAATTCAAAGAAAAACTTCAACACTATTAGTTTGGCGGAATGAATCAACATTTAAAGCCTTTTATTCAATTCCTTCTATTGGTTCACTCTCACGCTATAAATATTTATTTATATAACTTGTAAAAATTTTCATTTCGTTGCCAGTATACTCTTTATTTAACGACATTTCAAAAACATTTTTTTAAAAACCTGTAGTGGATGTCACTTGATGTTAATACAGTTTTTATTCATATATTAACTCATTAATTAAATTCATTTCATTTTTAATATTTTAAATGGAATTTTAGCAGATTGTAATGAAAACTGATATCAACAAGCAGTAGATCAACCGGTGAAAAGAAGGATTTCGGTATTTTTCACGTGAAGGTGAAGAATGCGAGTTCAATTTTTGCAAAAATCAATAGTTTTTCATGCTTATTTTGATATTTAATGATTTGTTTGATATTTATTTAATAAAGAGTAACAAAAATAAAATTTTTCTTTGTTAACCTATGTAAAAATTGAATTAATTTTTTTATATTACTTGTTTTGGATACAAAAAACTATAGCGAAACTTTTCATTTGCTTTTTAACTGTTTACTTTATTTTTGAGCATTCTTCTTTTATTTTGATGAATATTATTGAAAATTTATTTTTATTCGGCTAAACTAGCTAAAAATATATTAGAGTACACTTCAGTTACGAAATAAACGTAACAACTTCAAAGGGAAAGATTTCAACACAATTACAATAGCGAGTAATAGATGAATCAACATTTTAAATCTTTTATGTTAAGATAAAGAAAGAGGTATCTCATTAAATATTTAAACTTTTAATGTCTCTAATTACACCATTCAAACATAAGCATCGTCTTTATTTGATGGATCCGGAATATCTTTTTCCAACTCATTCTCTTCAATTTAGAATTCTGAATGGATAAGTAGGCACAAGATTGCTTTTTAATGAAATTCTGCCAGATAAGTGGGATCAAAATGGATTGTACGACCGCATCACTAGAAACGAGCCTTCCATTTTCTCGCTTACGTCATTATCACCGTTGTTGCCATCCAAAGAGGATAAATATGTATTCATTTTTTCTTCAAGTGGAATCTTTATCGGTTGTTTGCAGAAAATAAACGGAGGTTCATTACTATTATTTTTTTCAAGTTTGGAACTTGCGATGAAATAGCGCAAATTGAGTCTTTTAATAGTCTTATAATATTTAATTAATCAAACAAAAGTGTTATTCAAGTGTTTAGTCATTACAGAAGAATTTGAAGTAAGTTCGAATGTTCAAAGAATTGATTATGAAGTATTAAAAACATTTAAGTAAAGGGAAAAAAAGCATTTTTTTAAATAATTCTTTTATAGTTTGTGTCCATCTTTTCTTTATCGATAATTTCCTACTTGAATAGCATAGGTTGAAGAGATGTAATTAATTCAATAAAAATAATACAAGCCCATCTATTAAGTAAATAAATCAACCCAAAATATAAATTCTATGAATAAAAGAATCATGATTACAATGTATTTTTTACTGAATAATTAAAAACATTGTAACATAAATTTAAGCACGATTAATTAGTTGTTCATAATTATTGAAGTATTAAGTATTCATTTAACTCCTTACATTGTATTTTCTATGTCTGAGTATGCAAAATAATAATTTTTAATTATTTCTCTGTAATATATCATAACAATTAAAATAAGTAATTACATTAAAAGGTCGAATTTTTGCAAAAATATGAAATATTTAGAATAGATGTAGCGGAAAATCGATAATTGAGCCCTTAGAAAGCAACAGTAAAGGACTAACTTCTTATATCCACCGTCATAAACCCCCAGAGGGGCACCTCGTAATTGGGGATGAGATGATTTCTCCATGGTGATTGGATCTCGCCAATCTGGTTGGTACACTAATGGGGGGGGGATTTGACTCCTCCCATTGATGACGGGATGTAATTCCTACGGGGAGGGTTGTACCGTGGCTGGTGATGGCCCTTGGGACTCAACCGTAGTCCCCACCAGTGTTGCTGTAGCGGTGGTCAGGTCATACAGCATATATTTCCGAGTGCCATCGGGAGGGACGGAGAGTCAGTAACATGGCTACTCATCGTCATCTATTTTTCGGTGAGAGGACGCCAATGTGTTCCACTTGTAATATTTCATTTAGTTTTAAATATATTTTAATTCCATGTCCTAGTTTTAATGTTCACAGACGAAACTTTCTCACATCGTCATGTCTTATCATGCAAAACTTGGAGGATGAAACATGCCATATTTTTAATTTTCGGAAAGCCATTTTTCTTTTTACAAGCATCTAATGGATGGTTTTCTCTTTGCGATTGAGTTTTTATTGGGTAATTGAATAAGTTCTCGCTGTTTTTTAATGGATGGCATTACCGGAACTGATTGCGTTAGTTTATGATAGTGACACATCTGTTTACAAGTACTATAAGAAAGCTTGAAATTCAGTGTATGTTATTTCGCGGAAGTGGAAACATTTTTTTTTTCATCACGTTAAATATATCGAATTTCGTGCCAAAAAAAGAGTATTTTCTTGGAACTTTACTGCAGTATTTTATTTTTAAAAATTTGCTGTAGAAGCGCACAGAATTCTTGTTAAAACTTCAGGCGACCATGTTCTGTCTGAAACAACTTGTAAAGTTTGGTTTAGACGCTTAAAAAATAATGATTTTGATCTTGAGGATAAAGAATGCTCTGGCGCACCGAAGAAGTTTGACGACGAGCAATTGGAAGCATTACTTCATGAAGACACATGTCAAACGCTAGCTGAAATTGCAGAATCATTAGAAGTTGACGACACAACAGTTTTGAATTGTTTGAAAGCATTAAGAATGATTTAAAAGCAAGGCCATTGGTTGCCGTACCAGTTGAAGCCGATAGACTTCGAACGGCATCTTTTCAAGTGTGAACAACTGCTTCAACGGCAGAAAAGGAAAGGATTTTTGCCTCGTGTCGTAACTAGCGCAGGGGTGGTTTTTGGTTTTACGAGACCACAGGCGCTGAAATATTTTGAGGCCCCTCCAAGGTAAATTCTATTGTTGACAAAAAAAGTAGCAGGATAAACTTAGTTCAGTTTTAACTTTATCTTAATATATATTTTGTAATATCATTATGTATTAAAAGGCAATTCTTAATGCTTTTATTTTTTTATTTGTACAGATATTATGCCTTTTATCAACTTTATATACAGTCATTTTTTTTATCGTTTCCCGACCATTGAATCTTGTATTTTACCATGAGCGTATAATTTAAAGCAGCAGTCGTTCACTTCCTTAGCAATTTTCATTCTTCATGCTTTCAAGATTGAACAATTGAACGATTTCAAGGAAATCGTTCAACTTTTATGTCCAGATTATTTATCCAAACCCTGGTAAATATGCACATTATTTTTTCAAACGCATTAGATCTCCTATCCTTCTGAACTTGCTCGATACTTTTGAGAGCTTTTCCGGTCACCGGGAGCAGCTAGAAATCATCAAATAATGAAAAATTCCACCGAATTTTTTCGCCATGTTCTCTATTCTCTGAATAGAGAAAATTTCTCCGCTTAGTGACTTGCCTCGCGTTTGGCTCACATTGGCGACATTTGCGCCTGGATAACGGAAAAGTACCTTTTTAAAGTATTCCTTTTCTAGAAACCTATTGTATAAACCGAATCAAAGGAGATAACAGACAAAACCTTTTTATTTAATTAAAATAACTTTGTTGAAATAAGAGAACGAGTTGTTTGAAGACCATTAAAAAAAGCTACACTTATTACAAAAGAATATCAAACAAATTCAGAAATTTTCAGAATATTTTTAATTAGATATGAATTTTCAACATTCCTATCAAAACTTTGAGTATCTTCGGATATCTGCGACTTCCAATGTGAACAAATTGGAGAAACATCATTAATCCATTCAATTTTTTTCCACTCAAAACCTTCTTTATCATTCACAAATACTTCTAAAACCCATTTTAAGCTCAAATTGCTAGAAAATACATTATGAGCTACTTTAGCTATAAAATAAGATTCAACATTTTCAAAGGAAAAATACTTCAGCTAAATAACTTTGAAAGGTCGCGCAACAATCCATACGTATTAGATTTTTATCTTCAAAAAGGGGAAAACATGGAACTTCATTAAGTATTTGAAAATTTTTCTCTCTTAATTACGCAACTTCAGTAAAAGCATTGATCCTATTTTCTGGATAGAGACCTTTTTTTTAAACTTAGTAGAACATACAATTCACCTTATTTGGGAATTCTCAATAAATAAATGGGCGTAGGATTGAGTTTTAATGAGGCACATTGCGTTAAGTGGGATCAAAAGGATTTGAAGCTTAATCACTTTGAAGCAGGACTTCTATTCTTCGCGCATACATCATTATCGGCTTTATTACCATTCAAGTAATGATGAGTATCTATTAAAATTCCTTTTTTATTTTCGTGTCTTTGAAACGTTATTTATTGGCCATTGCAGTAAATTAACTGAAATGCGTGAGTTTTTAATTTTGAAGTTCACTGTGAAGGAATAGGAAATGGAGTTCTTTGATAGTCTTAATACGTAAACTAAATTGATCGATAACAATGTTAACAAGTGTTTTACAATGGCTTAATAATAAGTAGTTTATGGCAAGTATTTCGATGACTTTGAATATTTTAAAATTTCTTCATCGGCTTTATTACCATTCAATTAAGGATGAATATGTATTAAAATTCTTTTTTTTATTTTCGTGTCTTTGAAATGTTATTTATTGGCCATTGCAGTAAACGAACTGAAATGCGTGAGATTTTAATTTTGGAGTTCACTGTAAAGTATTAGAAAATGAGCTCTTTGATAGTCTTAATAAATTGATAGGTAACAATGTTATTTAAGTGCTTTACAATGGTTTAAAAATAAGTAGTCAATGACAAGTATTTTGCTACCCTCGAATACCTCGAAATTTTCTTTTTAGTTTTAGAACTTAAATAACGCTCATACTGGAACCAAAAATAAGGTGTTTGCTAAAATTGTTTTCATTTTATAAAGTTATTGCGATAGATGCATTTTTTTGCATACGATTTTACTGAATAAATCATGAAAACAAATAAGGTAGTAGTTGATTCGCAACCTACAAACAAAACAGAAATCATGGATTTTTTCTCAATATCAATTTCGCTATCTGAATTCAAATACTACACTTAAGTTCATGCAAGTTTTATACACATACTTAAATAATATATTTGTTAAGGGCGTAAAATATCAATGAAACATTTGACATCGTTTTTTCAAGCCGGTATCCTGACTTAGGGGTAGCATGTCTTTCCCGTGAACTGGGTGTCCCGGGTTCGAGTTTTATTCTCTACACTGTGTTCTATCTGTGGGGTGTGTGAAGGAGACTCCCCCCTCATTAAAGGGGGTTGGAGAGCTCAGTGTCCTCTACTTCACACTCGGCTGAAATCGCTGACAGCTTGTTTGCAATCTTGTTAAGTGCCATAAGTAACGACGACAACAAATAATTTCCAATGAATTTTTCGACGGAGAAAAAAACAAATGTAAAGATTGAGAAAAAAAAAAAAATGGGGACGGGTGGGGAGGGGAGACGAAAAAAATGCAGATATCGATTGTTTAGAATTATTAATTAGAATTACTTTCCATTGTTTCATAAAAGTAGTAAATAAAACTGTTAAGGAATCGCGATGTCCTAAAAGTAAATATAATAAATGATTTCTTCTCTTTTTTTGGTCTATACAGTATTTCCTTCAAAAATACTGGTATTTTAATTCGATTTAAACTGTTTTCAATCTTTTTTCTGCTTTTTTTTTAGCGACTGACTTAATTTTAAAACCGAATGTTTAATCTAACGAATTAAATTTAATTAAAATATCTGAATCAACATCAATATATTAATAATCCAATTGTGGTGGAATGCAGATTATTATGATCTGTGCAGGAAGCAACGGAACTTATGTTTTCAGGAACATTTCTTTATTAGTCACATTCACGCTCTGAACGAACGCAAAAACAAGACAAGACATCTACGCGCGCAGCTTAACAGTACAGTATCACATCTCATTCTCATTACACTTGCAATGTGCAATGCTTTATGGGATAGCCTTATCAGGCATCGCCATCTAATATCCAAAAGAGAAGATACGAATAATGTAGAAGAACCAGGGTCACCAATGTGCATTCTTGAGGCTCGATCTCAGGACCATTGGGTCCATAACCGAGTAATATAATCCCTAGACAAAAGTGTACACTCCTGATAGGGAGTTGCTATATAGCTTATAAACTTACTATTACATATCGCGCCAAACGTTATTGCGGACGACGAACGTTTTTATCGCGCTAAGCATTATGGCGACTTTTGCTAATGATAGAGGATGCCAAGAAGGATGCGTTTGTTAGTTCAGAACCAGGGTCACCATTGAGGTTCGAACTCGGGACCATTGTATCCGTAGCCGTGTAACATAACCCCTAGACAAAAGTGTAAACTCGTATCCGGAAATTCTTATCTGGTTATGAACTTACCATTACAATTTTTTTTATGAATGAATTATTCTTTCAATGACTTTTACATTCGTGGGGAGACTTCTACTTACTTCAGGAACTATCTCTGAAAGTTCTTGTAGAGACATCTTGTTGTAGATGGCGCCGGTGTCGTGTCTATCAGCCTCTGGCATGGAAGCCTAAAACGAAGAAAAATCAGAAGATTAAAAAATTGTCGGAAATCGATTGTAGTGAAAGCGAAGTTATCAACAGACAACAAGAATCTGGGTGAACAAACTTATTGACCCAAGTGATCATTATTACTTTCTCATGTACGTAGTACATGCAATTATCAAAAAATTCGAAATTGAAATTTCTCTAGCTCTTCACTTTTTAAACCTCTTTGAGTTAAAAAAAATACATTTTTGGAAAATGTCCATCTGCCTGTCTATGACAAAGATAACTCAAAAAAGTTTTGAGCTCGACAAATAAAATTTGATATTTAGCTTTTTTACTTAATTTATAAATTTTTATCAATAAATTTATGGATTTTTTAATGAGTGAAATTCATAAAGAAGTCTGTATGTCCAGCTGTTAGAATGTAAGTTAATATACCTATAAAATGAAGAGAGTTAGATAAAATTATGCGCATAGATTTAAGATCTATAGTATAGACAACTAACAAATTTTGAACCTAAAACAAGGAGGGGTTGACTCTTTGTCGACCTTTATTCAAAAAACGCAAACACGATGATTCAAAAACACAGTAACTTAAATGTATCAAATCTGGTATGACACTACAAGCGTAGTGTCGAATTTTTGCTTCAGTTGGCTGGGAAAAAGGTGTTTAAGATTCAAATTCGATTTTAAGATATTATTAACCGCCTGTCAGAGATTAATCGCCAAAATGTCTTCCAAGGATTCAGAGCTAGATTCAATGAAAATGCTAACTTCATGCCGATATTTTGTAAGTACTGAATGCCAATGTCATACAAGACGTTATTTTAGAGAATATTCGAGATCGTGAAGAAAAGCTTTGGGGCAATCCCTCCCACTATTTTTTTTTTATTGACACTCGTCAAATATGATAAAATAGCCCGTTATCACAATTGCGAATATGCATTTAAACGGAGACATTTAAGGTAGTTACTTGAACTGAATCACTTCACATTATTCAGCAATCGTACAATACTTCTAACCCCAACATTCATTCCATCTTGATTGAAGTCTCAACTTAAACAAGCTTTTACAAGCATTCAAATTTATTTTTAAAGAACTTTTTTAAATATTTATTTTACATTAATTATCATTTTATTAGCATTAAAAATAAAAGGTATATTTACACTCGGCCAGTCATTAGAAGGCAAGTAAGATAACGCATCCACAGAAAGAGACTGATTTACGTTTGCCCCAGTTTCTTAAGTAAATTCAGACTTTCCATGCTTGGCTGTAATTCGCCGATTTGGTGTTCTTGGATTTTTCTTTTTCACTGCATATCGTATTAAAATGATGGATATTCACTCAAAGACACATGGCAAAATAAAAATCATGTCAACTTACCTAAACTTATTAAACTGTAGAAAGAAAAATGGCAAATAAAAAAAAAATCCCAACTTCACATCAGAAAGGACTAAGAGCAAAAAATGTCGGAATTAATTTATGGTAATGTCGAAATTAAGTATGGCAATAATTAATTTATGGTTATTTATTATGGTTTTTTTCATTCTCACCAGCCCTTCCCCCTCCGAATTCTACAAACGCATGCACAGAATATATATATGCGGTGCCAGGTATATCACTTGCCGCCATTGAGGGTCGCCTGTGACCTCACTTCCCGCCACTAAGCAGCCCTCTGGTGGAGCAAACGTAAGCAAAGTGCAGTTCATGTCTGGACGAGGCATGATGATTACGACGTTCTAAAACAACCGAAGACGTATGTGTGAAGACGGAAGACGAAATTACGACGTATTGTTAATAGACGAACTTGGTCATCTATTCTATTTTGTAAATTAGTCATCACCATCATTAATCTAACTTCATAGCCATCCATTAAAGTTTAAAATATCATCTGGACTCGTTATTGCTTGGTCATCACGACTCCATCATATATATATATATATATATATATATATATATATATATATATATATATATATACAGGACCGACGTGTACCAAATGCTTGTACCTACAGTACGCTGTCCTGCAGGTACAAGCATTTGCCATGGACTGGAGCAGCAATTTTCAGCCTTTCTATGACTGCACTGCCTACTGGCCGAATGTAAACCCAAAATAATTTCATGAATATAAAAAAAAATATTGAAAAGGCTCTGTTGAAAGCGGCATTTAGCCTCCAGTATATCAATCCCATGTTCGTATCACGTTGATAAAACAAAAGGATAATGAATAAATAAAAATACTTGCATTGGCCAGTCGGATTTCCAGGTCTAAAACGTCAGCCATGTCCATTTCGGCCACTTCTCTCTCTGCCCCAAAAAGGATGGCCACTTCAATCATCAACCTCAGGTAGGCTTTTCGTTCTCTTTCGCTACTGTCCTTCAGGAAGTATTCTCGGCTTGGCAGACCGAAGGTCATTTGGTCCAGCTGCAAAAGATCCCATCGGTCTTAAGAGAATTTGTGTTGGAGAGAGTTATTAGTCAGTTCCAGGCTATTCAGGTTTAGGTAGTATTCAGGCTACTATATAAAACATCACTGTATCATTTTAATTTAACACGTTTTGAAAATATACATAACCAGCATATAAATAAAATGACACTAGTGTGTTTAATGATGATATAAGATCTAAAAGTTTTAGAAGAAGTCTGAAAATCCATTTATTCCGAAATATTTTTAGAATTTTGAAATCTTCTTTCTAGAATCAAATGCTCTCGTACTTTTAGCATTTGGAAATACGCTTTCTAAAATCAGTGGTTCTCGTACTTTTAGTAGTTGAAAATAACCTCTTCAGTCAGTGGTTCAAGTACTATTAGGAAATGATCTTTCTACAATCAGTGGTACCTGTTCTGTTATGAAATCATCATTCTACTATCAGTGGTTCTTGTATTATTTGGAAATATTCTTTTTGCAATCGGTGTTTCTCGGATTGTTAGAAAATCATCTTTCTACAACTAGTGGTTCTCGTACTTTTATTATTTGGATGTTATATTCCTACAATCAGTATCACTACTTGGAAATCATCTTTATATAATCAGTTGCAATGGTTGAAGTATTTTTAGTACTTGGAAATCATCTTCCTATAATCAACTGTTCTCATACTTTTAGTATTCGGATGTTACATTTTTATAATCAGTATCTCTATTTGAAAATCATCTTTCTACAATCAACTGCAATAGTTTTAGTATATTTAGTACTTGTAAATCATCTTTCTACAATAAGTAACTCTCGTACTTTTAGTATTTGGATGTTATCTTTCTAAATCAATGTCAGTGGTTCTCATACTT
>JAPMOQ010015521.1:5156281-5170627 GCA_026543055.1 Argiope trifasciata | reverse complement strand
ATTTGTCGCCTTAACATTACTATTTTAAAATTCATCCTATAAATCATTATAAAACATAAATATTTGTAGCCCTAACATAGCTATTTTAAAATTCAGCCTATTAATCATTATAAAACATAAATATTTATTGCATTAACATTGCTATTTTAAAATTAATTAGAGTGTTATTAAATATATAATGGATAATAAGTATTTAAAAATATTTAACTTAATTGTTAAGATATTTACCCCAATGGAATATCAAGTGAATAAAAGCGTTTACAGTTTAAGAATTCTTCCTTGTTAGTAAATTAGAAATTATGTTAGTTATTATGTTATGAAATTATATTAGCATGTATATTAGAAATACAATCACTTTCAAAAGTCTCAACAATACATTCTCTCTCTCTCTAGTAGGATACAAAAGACAATATTCATTAAATAATAAAAACTGGCATTTTAATTTAAACGAAAGCACGGTGATAATTTTTCAGTACGTTTTTTAATATTTACATCAATAGAATGCAAAGTGAATAAAAGCATTCTCAATTTTACAATTCTTCCTTCTTAGTGTATTAGAAATTATAGTAGTTATTATATTCTGAAATTATATTAGCATGGAGTATATTAGAAATACAATCACTTTCAAAAGTCTCAACAATACACTGTCTCTCTAGTAGAATACAAAAGATACTATTCATTAAATAATAAAATCTGGCGTTTTAATTTAAACGAAAACACGTTGATAATTTTTCAGTGCGTTCTTTAATATTTACCCCAATGGAATGCCAAGTGAATAAAAGCTTTCTCAATTTTAAAAGGGGTTTCTTCTTAGAGTATTACAAATTGTGTTAGTTGTTATAATATTAAATAATATTAGAGTGGTGTGTATTAGAAATACAATCACATTCAAAAGTCAACAATATGCTTTCTCCCTCTAATAGAATACAAGAGATACTATTCATCAAATAATAAAATCCAGCGTTTTAATTTAAATGAAAGCACGTTAATATTTGTCCAGTGCTTTTTTTAAAATATTTACTCCAACGGAATATCTAGTGAAGAAAGCGTTCTCAATTTTAGAATTCTTTCTTCTTAGTGTTTAAGAAATTTTTGGATAATATTCATTAAATAATAAAATCTGGCTTTTGTATTTAAATGAAAGCACGTTAATAACTTTTCAGAAGTTTTTTAATATTTACCCCAATGGAATGTCTAAAGCAGAGTTTCCCAAACTTTTTTGTGTCGTAGACCCCTTGCCATGTTTTTCCGTATTGAATAGACCCCCTACTTACCTGATATTGATTTCCTGTAAATTTCTAACTGTAGTGAAGTTTACTGTTAAAAACTTAAAGTAAAAACACATGTTAATTTATACATTTATTAATTGAATTTAAATTTGTACTACTCAAAATAAAATTTCGTATCTGTTATGTAAAATCTATGTAACATGAAATAAACATAAAATAAACTAACATAAGCAAAAAGTCAATATTTTGTAAGGCAATTTTTTTGACCGCCAATGATGGAATGAAGCCAAATTTCAAATAATCAACACTGTACTGTCTACATTTCTTTTTAGATTCGGACATGGCATCAGTCATCTATGGGCATAATAAAATTATTTAAATAAGCTTACAGCTTACAAAATTTTATAAACATATATAAAAAAATTTTTACTTCATAGGTACTTTTATGAATAATGTAAATGTTTTGATATTATAAGATAGTATGATGTGAGTAAATAGGTACTATCAGTGTATGTGTTGAGATTTACTATCATGGATCCCCATTTTCATTTCATGGACCCCCAAATTTTTTTTTCGCTGACGTAGACCCCTTGCAGGTTGTCATAGACCCCTAGGGGTCGATATAGACCACTTTGGGAATCACTGGTCTAAAGCAAGTGAATAAAAGCATTCTCAGTTATACAATTCTTTCTTCTTAGTGTAATAGAAATTATATTAGTTATTATATTATGAAATTATACTATCATGGTGTATATTAGAAATACAATATATGAAAAAGTCAACAATATGCTTTCTCCCTCTAGTAGAATATAAAAGATAATAACAGTCATTAAATAATAAAATCTGGCGTTTAACTTAAACGAAAGCAGATTAATATTTGTTCAGTGCGTTTTTTAAAGAAAGCTTAACTCTTGGCGAAATTTTATTCATTTTCTTTGAAAGTTATTTTGCTTCAGTAAAAGGCAATAAAAGTAATAAGCTCCTTGTTATATGACTCTTCTTCTTCTTCTTTCATACAGTCGACCACCCCGCCACCACTGAACGTAGCAGTACCGACAGGATTTGTTGTGGTCGATTGCTGAATAAGTATTGTCCTAATTTACATTGAACGATCAGTCAAACTAAAATTCCTTTCGGGGTAGTAGATGACTGTCTTTCACCCCATCTGCACTCTCTCAAACAGTTGGAATCTTTAATCAATCTTTATCATCATATTCTTCAGGGTTTTGAGATTACCTGGTACCCTCAGTACTGTACTTAAATCATTATTGACAATCTTCAGGTCCTTCCTTAACTCTGAGATCTCCATACATTCCATTATATAGTGGTAAACTGGGCCAATTTCCCCACAAATGCATTTATTTTCCTGCATCTTTGGAAATAAATAGGATATTTCCCACGTCCAGATATTATTTGGATTATAAGTGAATGGTATCTTCTTATTTTAATTTCCAGATTAGGAATAAAGTCGAAAGTGACTCTTCCTTTTTTTGGACGTATATCATCTGTCAAACCATTGTAGTTTTATTTCTTCTCTCAATTCCCCTTTTAAAACACCACTTGATTTGAGGAAAATAATATCAATATTATCTTTCTGTGTCGCCAACTTATGACTCTATTTTCCTCTTCACAGTTTTTAATTCAGTGATAATAACTTATCTCCATATTTTTTCTAGTGTATCCGTAATCGATATTCAACTGACTTAAAGAAATCCATGTATTTTTTTTCATCCTTAAAAACATTCCAGAATGGATTTATAGGAAAGGTAACATATTTCCAAGAGATCAATATTCCGTAAAGTCCCTTTCCAACTGGAAACAAAACCAAATCGGTTTCTATGGAATAAATGAAAAAGTGCAATTTCGATTACAGCACCATTAATCGATCAGGCAGTGCCGAAAGTCGTTTGGCGAAAGATTTATGTATTACTGGGGGTGGTCCTGCAGAGAGAGTGGATCTCTTCTATATCCATTTTGTCTCGCGGGGGCAAAGACATCAACCAAATCGATCAAAGTTGCCCAGCTAGATGAAAATTCCGGTCAGCGCAAAAACCACTTTCCGCACAAATCGAATTCAAATAGTTCGCAATTTGAGTTCTTTCGCTATTTCAGACGGAAGTTTCCTTTTTCCTACACCCCCGATCTTCTTTTTCATTTTTTTTAAGGTCAGAACACCTCTCTGATCAGAAAACGTTTCTGATTGATTTCGGTGTGCGTCTAGAAGGGTCGGATTACGAAGTTCTTTGAAGATCAACTTGGGAAAAGTGTTTTTTTAAATTTTATTATTCCTTTGAAATTATATACTTTCCTTTGCATTCTTTTCATTATATTTTTTTGGTAATAAATAAAGAGTTGAATAAATAGAAAGAAGTGAATTCTTTTATTTTTTTTTTAGATTTTTAGTGTTTTTTTTTTCTCCCTAAAAACAAATTAGAGTATATTGATGTGGTTTTTTTTCGCTAATATTTTTTCCAAAAAGTTTATTTCTCTTATTCTAGAGTAGCAAAAAGTGAAAGTTCGGATTTCTGATTTAAATCAATGTTTTTTGTTCAAAGCTACTTCAAATTTATTTAATTTAATTATTTTTTGTTCAAAGTTATTTATGGAATAAATAAATAAAAGGAAGTAAATTTGCCAATTTTAGTGCTTCCATCAAATAAATGAATAAATAATATAAAATTTTTAGCGTATTGATGGGTTTTCTTTATGTGTATTTTTCCCCAAAAAACTTATTTTTTCTATCATAGAATACCAAAAGGTAAAAGTTCGTATTTTTGATTGAAATCAATTTCTTGTTCAAAGTTTTTTCACATTTATTATTTTGTTAATTTTTTTTTCAAAGTTTTTTTTCGTAATAAGCGACTTTTTTTTTTATTTCTTTAGTCTTTTTAGCCCTTGTATGTATATATAAAAATATAACGTATCGATGGGATTTTTTTTTTCATGAATAATTTTTTCAAAAGTCTTATTTTTCTCATTCTAAACAGCAAAAAGTGAAAGTAGGGTTTCTGATTTAAATCAATTTTTTGTTCAAAGCTATTTCAATTTGTTGATTATTTTATATTCAAAATTATTTTTGGTAATAATTAAATGTATATATAAAAGGAAGCCGTGTTATTTCTTTAATCTTTTCAGTCTTTTTATCCAAAAAAATTTTTTTTTAATGTATTGATGTTTTTTTTTTCTTTTCATGAATACGCGATTCTGATTTAAATCAATTTTTGTCCAAAGTCTTTGAGTTCTTTATCATGCTTCGGTATTTAAATTTTCTCTTAAATTTATTTTTGTAAGCTTTAAATTAAGCAAGAGAAGTTATCAAGATTTTATGATTAAGAATTTAAAATGGTTTAGAGAATCCAAATTAAAATATCGTGAGAATACAAATTATAACACTGCGCAAAAATTTCTGAAAATGGACATATGCACTAACTTTTATTAAATTACTAACGCCTTTATTAGTGAGTATGTGAAAATTTTTTGGAAAAGTCACACCCTCTGGTTCATATAAAAATTAACTATTGTCAAAAGCAGTTCAATTTAACAATAAAGTTATGAAACTTGTCTTTACTTCGAGTTATATAATTCTGAATTTAAGATGCGATTTGATAAAAATATGACTGTTAAAGTATTAATATTTTTATCTAATAATAATTTAAAGAGTCAAGGATGAAAACTAATATTAAAAATGTAATTTAGTAGTAACAATTATTTAGGATAATGTGAATTAAAAAAAAATTTATATTGATTTAAAATGATTATTAATGATGTCATACAATTACCGAAAAAATATTCATACCTAACAAATATCTCACGATTTTAGAATGTTAACGATTGAAAATTTGAACAAAATATATGAATGAAAATTTATGGGGAGAGTGTGAACTAATTGTAGGAATTGAAAAAGAAAACTAGGTCGGATAATAGGGAAGCCGAGTAATTGCGAAAGGAATTCTCGGGAGTGTACCGTGCTTTATTTTTCGTTCCAGCTAAAACGAATGATTTTTGATGATTAATTATTACGGTTTTCTTATGAAAACAGAATAATCTATCATCTTTAACACGATATAGTAAGTATTCATATTTGATGGCAAACGGCAGCTATATTTTGTTTTAATGGCTAACATAGATTTTTGTTGTATTTTTATTATTCAAAATTACTGGTTAACTAATGATACAGTATATTAAAAGCAACAATAATCAAATAAATAAAGATATTAATTTAAAATTTAATTGCCACCTAATAAACAGCATGCATTCTTAACAACAAGAAATGAAAAATTTAAAACACTGAAATTTCTTCAAGCAAAATGTTCGTCCTCGTAAACAAAGTCAACCGGAAAAGACTGCACCTGGCGTCGTAACCAAAATTTACGATCGAACACGTGACACTGTCTAAAACAATCAAGCGCCAAGAGAAAAATTTCCAACTTCCTTGTTTGCCCTTTGGGTACTTAGGAAAAGCCATTGAGAATTTCTGATGCGCCGTTTCGCGAACCAGGCTCTTAGCGGCACTAAAAACAATTTTTGAAGTTCCGCTTTTTGGAGTATGGTCAAATAAAGAATTTCCATATGTAAATACAAATAAAACCTTCGCTAGAAGTTTCACTTTGGGAAGAATAGTTGTTTGTTCGATTGGTAAACACTGTTTCTTCAGGTAAGCACGTTCCAACTGGAAAATATTTTTGTAAAGGGGGGTGATTTCTGTTTCCCTTTTTTGCTGTTGTACTCAAAATATAAAAAAAATATAGTATAATCGTCAAAGAATTCGAATTCGCGATATTGACGAATACAGTTTTGGGTCGGCGTCCTGGCATAGGGGTAGCATATCTTCCCCGTGATCTGGGCATCCCGGGTTCGAGTCCCGGTTCAGTTATGACTGTTATTCATCTGTGAGAAATGTAAATGTGCCCTCCCTGTAAAAAAGGGGCTGTGCAAGCGAATGTAAAGCATGAAGTAGCTAAGTCGTATTCTTGGTCCTAGTTGGCGTTGCTGACAAAACAAGGGATGCTAATTTCAGCTTAAATCGCTGGCAACTTTCGGTTGGCAGGCTTTTAAAGTGCTATGGGTAATAACAGCAATAAAGTTTTGGATCTCTCTAAATTCGAAATATATATTTCTGGAATTATAACTGTCTGTCTGTGTGCAAATACGTTAGTTAAAAAATGCTTAAGTGGAAAGGAAATTCAACCGCTTACCTGATTATCCCGAGTTATCTCGGGTTCGTATATATTGCAGTTAATTATTAATCCGAGAAAACTCGGGAGGAGCACAATTTGTTTTATCACGATCTTACTCGGCCTGGTGGAAATGAAAGGAACTACTTAGCTTTGATTGGCAGTCTGCCAAATTTTGTTGGTTTTGCTGTTCTTTTGACAGGACTGGTCACGTGTTTTTTTCTCTGTATAGTATACGTCTAGTGGAATAGTAATGTTTCCTGTGGAATAGTAATGTATAAAAGCGGATAGATGCGTTGAAAAAAAGTGAAATAATGGCGATGATGTAAGTAAAATAATGGCGAAAGCAGTTATTTTTCAGATAGTGTTTCCTACAACTGAGAAAAAAAATCAAATCCAGTGACACAGTGTACTCTGTGCTCCTGTAAAAGAGATTCCAAAGATAAACCAGTAAGAAAAGAGACCAGATGCCAGGGTCAGAATGTCAAGTATCACTTTGTGTTGTCCCTTGCTTTAAAAACAATCATACAAAGACTAATATTTAACTTTTTTTTCATTCGCCCGAGATAACTCGGTATAGCAAACTGATATTAAAACTAAATGCTTTTTACACCCATAAAAAATTAAAAATTAAACTTAAAAGTTACATATTTTGTTTTGTTTCGTATCCTTGTGTTTAATAATAGAATTTTTAAAAAATAAGAGGATTTTTTAGCAATTTTTTTTTTTGAAATTTCGTTAGGGAAATGGTTAAAATATAGTCTTTACCCAAATTTGCAGATTTCTGTCAATTTTTGAAATCTGTTCACAGGATTCAGTTCATTTGTCTGTTTGCCTGTGAGTGCAAGTGAACGTAATAACTTACAAAATGTAATGAACTCGATAAATAAAATTTAGTATACAGATTAAGCATATAAAGTGCAGACCTGTATCAAATTTTGAACCGAATATTTCAAGGGATTGATCAGTTGTAGATTTGTCCTTTCATATACATAAATAAAAACAAATGTTTGTCTGTATGTCTCTAATGCACTGCCGTACCGCTCATCCGATTGCGATAAAACTTCGACAACATATTGTTTCCACTTACGAGAAGGTTATAGTCATAATAAAATAATTTAAAGTATAAAAAATATTTATTAACCACGGATTAATCACCAAATAACTCGCCAAGGTGGCACAACAGATGTAGAAAGATACTAAATTCAAGCTGCACAATAATATTTCATAGCTATTGTACGTAAATGCAATGTAAATCTTTCTCTGAGGTAATAGATTTATTAGAGAGTGTGCGAGAAAGTTTTACGGGAACCAATCATGTAAATTTGAAATTTTAACTAAACATTTAATAAAATTTTAGCGTTTTTTACAGTAACTTCCTAAAATATTTTAGTACAAATAACTTCGCACCATCTTAATTTTCAAAAAATTATCTTCTCAACCATACTAAAGATTTTATGGTATAAATACATTTTCTATGTTTAATCAATTTGAAAAGAAAATATTTTAAACATGCTTTCTAAAATTAAATTTGAGAATTCTGAACGAATATTAAATGAACCACGAGATACAATAAGTAGTTTCTTTCATTCTGAAAGAACACCAAGCTTTACGATTCTAAAAGAATACACAAATCTAATGCATAAAAATGAATATTTGTTTGTAGACTAGAATAATAAAAAAAGAATAATTATTATTTATGCTTCTCCTTTATGTATTCTTCAATTACAATGAATGTATTCATTGCCGACAAAAAAATAAAAATCATTATTCCAATCATTCTTAATTAAACAAGTACACTGAAGTGACAAAAGTCATGGGATGACTGTTAATATCGTGTCGGTCCTCCTTTTGCTCGGCGAAGTGCAACAACTCGACGTGTCATGGAGTCCACAAGTCGTTGGAAATCCTCTGCAGGAATATTGAGCCATGCTGTCTGTATAGACGTCCATAATTGTGAAAGTGTGGATGATGCAGGAGTTTGAGCACGAACGGACCTTTCGATGATGTCCCATAAATGCTTGATGGGACTCATATCTGGCGATCTAGGTGGCCAGATCATGCGCTAAAATTGTCCGGAATGTTCTTCAAACCAATCGCGAACAGTTCTGGCCCGGTGACATGGCGCATTGTCATCCATAAAAACCCCATCGTTGTGTGGGTACGTGAAGTCCATGAATGGTTGCAAGTGATCTGCAAGCAGCTGAACATAACCATTTCCAGTCAATGATCGGTTCAGTTGCACCAGAGGACCGAGTCCATGCCATGTAAAAACAGCCCACACCATTATGCAGCCACTACCAGCTTGAACAGTGCCTTGCTGACAGTTTGGGTCCATGGCTTCGTGGGGTCTGCGCCACATTCGAACTCTACCATCAGCTCGTAACAACTGAAATCGTGATTCATCTGACAACGCCATGGTTTTCCACTGGTCTAGGGACCAATCGATATGCTCACGAGCCCAGGAGAGTCGCTGCAGGCGATGTCGTGCTGTCAGTAAAGGCACTCAAGTCGGTCTTCTGCTGTCATAGCCCAAGGAAGATAAATTTCGCCGCACAGTCCTATCGGTCACGTCCCTCGTACGTCCCACATTGATTCCTGCAGTTATTTGACGAAGTGTTACGTGTCTATTAACATTGACCATTCTACACAGACGTCGGCGGTCTCGGTCGTTAAGTGCAGGTGGTCGCCCACAGCGCTGTCCATGATGGGATGTGATGCCTGAAATTTCATACTCTCGGCACACTCTTGATACTGTGAATCTCGGAATGTTGAATTCACTAACGATATCCGCAATGGAATGACCCATGCGTCTAGCTTCAACTAACATTCCACGTTCAAAGTCTGTTAATTCTCGTCGTGCCGTCATAAATCATGAAAAACCTGTTCACATGAATAACTTGAACACAAATGAAAGCTCTGGAAAACGAACTGCGCATTTATACTTTTTTTGCTGCGATACTACTGCCATCTGTATATTAGCATATTGCTATCCCATGAATTTTTTCACTTCAGTGTATATACTAATTCAAGAGGAAACAACTTTTTTACAGATTATGCGAGAAGGTTTTGGGAAGACCAACCCTGAGGTTTATAAATTTTAATTAAATTTTAGCGTTTTTCGCAGTAACCACCGAAACTATTGTAGTACAAATAATTTTGCACCACCTTAATTTTCTAAAATTATCTTTTCAACTATATTAACGATTTTTATTGTATAAATATATTTTCTATGTTTAATCAATTTTAAAAGAAACTATTTTAATGACATATTCTAAAATTAAATTTGAGAATTCTGAACGAATATCAAACGAATCACGAGAGAGAATAAAGAGTTTCTATAATTACCATTCTGAAAGAACACCAAAATTTTCAAATCTGAAAGAATACCCGAATCTTGTATATATAAATGAATATTTGCTCGTATTTTATATCTGTCGCACTATTCATCCTATTTCGATAAAACAGTGCCAAATTATTGACTGATTGCACTTAATATAATTTTTTTTCGGCGGCAGCAACGCGCCGGGTACCAGCTAGTAAATATATGAAACTCAAAATCTATATATAGTACTTAATTTCTATCTGTCTGTGACCTAATTATTTAAGAATTCATTGAGATAGACGTATGAAATTTGTTATGTGGTCTTTATCTCAAAACAATAGAATTGTATCAAATTTTCGACAAAGTTCATCGAACAAATATTTTTCTGCCGTGTTTATTGCATATGAACACGAACTCATAAGTACAAAAGCCTAGTTGACATTTGGAGTATAATTAATGCATCTCAAATTTTGAACTAAATTTGCTTAAAGTTAACAGTTTGTAGATCAAAATCTTACTGCATCAATAAATGAAAAAAGCAAAAAACTTTATGGATTAATTTTAGTTCATGATATTTTCACGAAAACTGCAGATTTATTTATTTATATCCCCCAGATTTGTGACTGCTAATTTTTCTTTTACTTCTTAATGTGAAGAAATCACTAAAAATAACCAAGTAATGTGGATACATGAAATTTTATATTATTTACTCCATTATGAAAAAAAAAATTATAAATTAATAACAAATTTTTAACTTAATCGAAGAAAAGACTTTCGAATCATATACTCGAATTAATATAATATGACGAAGTGAAACATAAAAGATGCATACTTGTAACAATATGCGAAAGTTTACAGAGAACACTCGCGTTGGCTTTAAATTTATGGTGAAAATCTGAATTCAGAAACATTCTCGCAGTATAAATTTCAGATTCATATTTTGAGCATCACTCAGTTTTAATTTCCATTTCTATAATTTACGGTACTTTTCCGCTATACGTGCTCAAGATTTCGCCAATGTAAGCCAAACGGAAGTCGCCAAGCGAAGCAAATGATAAAAAAAATGTCACCATTGTGAACAAAACGCGAAAAAAGTCGCCAAGTGTAATTAAGTGAAATTTGAAGTAATTTTGGCGATTTTTCACGTTTTTCGACCAACGATTACTTGGCGATTTTTTTGTTGTGCCCGTATAAAAGAAAGGTACCTCCTTTACTTTTAAATAAGCAAGAAAATGGAATACTTGGCACAAATTTATTCAATATTTATAATAAATTGAATAATTAAACTATTAAAATAGTCAACAATGCCCACTTACCTGTTGATATACATGATTTGTAAAAAGTTTTTGCCTTAATAGTGGCACTATTGTCATGACTGTTGGCAGGTTCTTCTAAAAGACCTGGTGAAGAGAAAAAAAAGGTAAAAACAATGTTTTACTTCAATAGCATTTCTTATATCAAATGTAACTGAAATCATAGCCAAATAATATAACTCAACTATTCACTACACAAATTAAATACAAATTCTAATTCACGAACATTCTTTAACCTCAGTTCTGGGCAAAGATATTACAAATTCGAGATCCGATTTTATGAAAGGTCAATTGTGCTATTGGCCCAATTTATGTTAAGTCGAAAGAACATCAAACTTGCTTGATTGTGGATGTTAAGAGAGTGAGATACTTTATACATATATGCATTTCGTATTATGTAAAAGACTTCTAATCTGGGAATTTCTGTTACTGTAAAATTCGATGAATCCGTTTTTCACTTAACCGTATACTTGGTATATAGAAAGTATAGTAATTGTCAAAAAGTTCGAATTCTTTGACGAATCTAGTTTTTGACTTTCCCTCAGTTCAAAAGTCACATTTTTGAGAAATATCATTCCGTCCTTCTCTGTCTGTGATGAAGATAATTCAAAAACGCTTTGAGATTGACGGTTGAAATTCGGAGTCAAGTTTTCGATTTACAGAAACTGTTCAATTAAAATTCCAAGACTTTGACGTAATTAGGGTTACGTGTAATTTTTTATCATTCCAATCATTGCAACATTTTAGGAAAATAATTTTATTCACATTTTTAACTAAAGAAATGAAACTTGATTTTTACTACGTGCTTCACCGATGCAATGCGCTAGAGTATCCCGAATAGAAAGAGCGAGAATAGTCTTTTTTTCAGAAGCAATACCCGGATGATGAAAGTCGCGTTAATTCAGTCACATTCTGACCGGACGGAACATGTAGTTTACATATATCTGATATGATTTATGATAGGTATAAATGATTCATGATAAGTACAAATTATTTATGATAGGCATTCACTACAACTTATTTAAAATTGGATATATAATATAACTTTTGAATTGCTGAAGTTCTATATACAGGAGTCCTATCAATAATTTTTCTTTTTCCATTTATAAAAAGTAGTTTTTACCACTATGCGTTTTTAAATATTTCGTCGAATTACTTATGGTTGCTCAAAAATCATTTTTGGCAATTTGACGGCAAAGTTTGATGACAAATGTTTGCTTGGAAAATGTGTCTCGTAGTTTGATTCTCTGAATTCGGGGAAATTTCCGGAATTTTCAAACCCTCGTCCTGTTAGTCTACAAAAAAAAAAAAAAAAAAAAAAAAAAAAAAACACCTGATGATTGTTTTGGAGTTCGATTTCAGAATTGACAGAACATTTGAAAATAGAGATGTGAACTGAATTTTGCAATATCTGCATAACTTTATACTATACATTGTGTTGCTGGGACTGAATTTTGATTTCTGCATGTTTTTTTTCCTCGGATATTTGAAATTGTGACATTTTTCTGTAAATTAGACCATTTGCACCTTCTTTCTCTAGTAAAAGATGATACAAGGTACAACATTATCAAAGGCCGGGATAGCTTGATTGATAAGGCATTGGACTCTCGTCCTTTAGGTTGTGAGTTCGAATGCACCAGCCGAGGATTCCCCGTGTATGGTGGTGACTGACGCACGCATTATTGTATGTAGTTGTTACAAAGTTCTCCATGTTGAGAGTAATGCGACTGGGAATACTGGCTCAGAGGTGATCGTTTTCTGATTCAGGTCTAAATTACGACCTGTGGTTGAGGGAATGAAAATGTACGATTGAAGCCCGCCCGGTAAAAAGGGTTGTGACGCGTGAGTGGCAACGTCGTACTTTTGGCTGTAGATGGCACCCCTGAAAAATCAAGAGCAGCACCCTATTGGCTCAAATCGCTGTCTGTCACCTTCACAGTGGGCTTGTCCAATGGCAAGTGCCTTAAGGAACAACACATTATGACCTTGAGAGGCATGAATGCGGAGTGGGCTTACCTTTGAGTATGACTTGTAAGTCGTCCGCCATGACTTCGAAAGTACTAATGCTACTTCTATCTTGAGGAATCATGTGCAGTTTGTTCCATGTTCCACAAGCGTATTGGAAGAAATTGTCGCATGGATCCGAAGTCTGGTCCATGGCGTTGAGAAGAGACGCCGCTGAAAGAGGAAATAACAAATCAGACCATCGCAAAGATTTCAACAGCTGACTACAATTTTTTTCGAAAATCTTATTATCTCTAATTTAAAAAAATATATTCATCATTGTTGCACTTAAAATATTCATCCTTAAAGGAGATCCTTATTAAGAATTCAGTGAACCACGTGATCTCCCTGGGTGGAGCTAGCAACCAATCATATAAATATCACGTGGTCTCATTGTCACTGTCTGTTTTTATATTTTTTTCTAGCAGAAACAATTTGACCCTCGGAAGGTGGGGAGTGTGATCTTGGTTCTCTCTTGGGCGGCGGTGGCCTGGTGGTAAGGAACCGACGGGTTTCAGGTTCGAGACTCGATTCCACCGAAGAACCAACTCTATTTTGAATTTAGTATGTTTATTGAATCTGTTGTCTCGGTATATGATTTGGAGGTTAATCCTTTACTAATAGATCTGAATTTTTTATATATAATAGATAATTTTGCAATGTCTATAACCATATAAATCCATCACATCCTTTATTTTTTCAAATGTAATAGATCTCTTTTATTTCATGCATAAAAGATCATTCTATATTTCCGAAATTATTTGGTCTGACTCGGTTTGGTAACAAATCGATAATTTTAAATTCAGCATGTCGTTTTATCGATGTTTTGTAGAACATTTTGTACGGTTGTAATTGTAATATGCTGGATCACATTGTAAATGTGATCCAGCATATATTTAACCAATTCACGGTTTCTCCGTCAGTACTTTTCTTTTAACAATAAAATTTTCCGTTTCATGCGGCCGCGGTGGCCTGGTGTTAAGGTCTCAGCTTCGGAACCGGTGGGTTTCAGGTTCGAGACTCGATTCCACCGAAGAGCCCTCGTGTAAGGGGATCTCTCGCACGTTTAATCCGTCAGGTCCAACGTCCTCCCCCTGGTGTGATGCGGTTTGGACAGGGGGGTGCCAGCCCAGGTGCTGTCTTCGTCATCTGACCCTGGTTCAAAATGACGAGGTCTGTCCCAAAATAGTCCTTGTGTTGCTTTACAGTGGCACGTTAATATAACTAAACTAAACTTGGCTCTCTCTCTTCCGAAATAAATTATTGTGCAGTTTTCTAGACCAACCATACTATGGAGTATC
>JAPMOQ010015521.1:5142269-5156271 GCA_026543055.1 Argiope trifasciata | reverse complement strand
TTAATATAACTAAACTAAACTTGGCTCTCTCTCTTCCGAAATAAATTTTAGTGCAGTTTTCTAGACCCACTGTACTATGGAGTATCCATGTGCCTTTTGTTGTTATGCTATCAAATAAACCCCAGAAAATACAGCCTGTGTCTTCAAGTTATTTAACCAAGGAACAATCTTTGCTGATTAATTATTGCTGTATCTAGAAAAGCAACAATAATTAAATTTAATCTAGAAATAATTTAAGCACATCCTACCTCAAGGGATAACACCAGAGGGGGGAAATCTCCAGATAAAATTAAATCTCCAGAAGTTTCTCTCTCCCCTCCTGGGAGTATAAGAAAAGCTCGTGGTCAATTTATATCTATTACGATGGCGGAAGTAGTCTGACAGTGACCAATAATGGCACTTAAGAGTCCACTCTCAGTTTTAGTGTCATTGCTGCTACGATTGTCATTCAATATTAGATTGGGAATATTATCTCTGTAATTACGAAAGTACTCAATATGCGGTAGCTGTTTCATAATTACAGAATCCCATTCCACTGTAACGTTCCTCTCGCCCCTTCCTGAGAAGTGACATTTCCAATCAGCTGTGTCAGCCCCTGTTAAAACCCTCCATTGTTAAATGCCTCCAGATTGATCAGGGGAATTTGAAGGGGGATTTTTCTTCACCCGAGAGGTCTTCATATCTGGTCATTTGTAATGTTCAGCTGAAGGAACACACGTGGTTTTTCACTGTTTAAGAGAACTTTATTGCATCTTCTACAAGAAGGAGTGTCAAACCATCTGGATGCTAAATTTTTTTCATTGTGAAGGGACTATGATCAACACGTGTCCCAGAATGGTCAGTTATGGGAACGCAACAATGATGGATCCGACAATCGGCTATTGGCCATAAGGGGGGGCATTTTTGCTGAACGGCTATCGGGCTCAAGTGGACCAGTGTGGTGTGACATGCGAAGATTGGATAGAGAAAAAAATGCCGGTTTTTTTGGGGGGGAGGAGAGAGACTTCTTGGATTGCGGACTGCTGAATTACACTCCACCTGGAGTAGCAGCGTTAACTAACAACCTGTTAGTTTCTGGTGGTGTAATTTCTCCGAATTGATGGAGAACCTATTTCACAATAAGCCTTCGCCTTTCGACTGTTGTGTAAATATCAAGCATTTTAACTTAGATTAGAACAAGTTGTTATGTAAATATATGGCTGCAAATAAACGAATTGTCTGAAATTCTACTCTCTCACTTAATCGCTCAGAATCAAAACATTACACCACCAGGGATATCCTCAGAAATGATGGCGAGAAGCTTCCAGTACAGTGGTTGGTTCTCGCTACTCGGGAGGGTACAAAAATGGTGGCGATCGGCTGCCTTCTACCGATGATGAGATATGCTTCCCCCCGGAAGGGCTGTACCATGGCTGATGATGACCCTTAAGACTTGTTAACAAAAATGAAGCAACTCTTATACATATTAGAAAAGTAATAAATAATGCTAATGCTATGATATTATTTTTAGAAAATCAATTGAGCATTAAGTTGTAAATTAATGTATGAATCCAGAAAGTAGATTCTTTTTATTTATAATTTTTTCTTATTGATTTTCTTAATAGCTAGATAGGTTATAAATTAATTGTACAAAAAGGATCGTCAAATTTTCATTTATGCTTGATTAAATAGAGTTATGAAAAATAGGTTCAAGGGATTATTGAAATAAAATTTCGTACTCACCAGTTTTTACACATTCTGCTGTCAGGCAAATATTTAAATCTGAAAGAAAGTAAGAAATGAAAGCATGAGAATTTAAAGTGATTTTTACTTATGTTTAAAAATGTATTATAAATATAGACAATAAAACCTGGTTCTAAAAACATAGGCTATTCGACGCATATTTTGTATCATATATTTGGGGTCTAATTTCAGTTCCTTCATTCAATTATATCTTAAAATTTTTTGAATTAATGTATTTAAAATTTAAAATATTCGCAGTTTCCTATATGACAAAAAAAATTAAAGAAAATTTATCCGTAGATGGGTAAAAACATGATTTTAACTTTTAAAGAATCAGCGACAAAATTAATTATAATATTAATTAACTTTTAGAGTAACGATTACAGAGTTAACTTTCTATTAAAGCAAAGTGTTGTTTTAAACAAAGTAATCGATTACACTAGACAAATAATAAAAATGATAAAATTAGAATCGAAAACCGTCTGCATCTTTGTTAGTTTTCTCCATTTCTCGTAGTAGACTGAAATGAAAACAATATTCGGCCTCAAATATGAACGTGCCCTTGCGCAAATAGAAATTATCGTAATTGTTCGTGACCATTTCTTTTACTTTATAATAAAATTTATTTTATCTTATTAACCATTTCTTTTACTATATAATAATATTTTTATCATCATGTGAGACCATGATGTTGATTTCATTAAGTGGTTTTGAATAATTGAAGGTTGAAATAGCGTAGGCAATGATTAAAACATATATGGCAATATCCATCAACATCTTTCAATCGCATATATTTTTTTAACTGCTTTTACCAGCACTGTAAATGTTTCTCAGAAAGCAGACGTGTTTTTAAATGGTTGATCTGCTTTTACCAGTACTGCTTTGTTATTAAGCGTGCTTCTTTGAAAGCGGATTCGCTTTTAAACGTTTGGCTTAGAACCATAATATCATAGCTGTTATTTTCATGGAATGAAATTTATTTTGGAGAAAATTAAATACTTTAATTTTTAAAATATATTTTTTAAAGCTTCACTCGCATTTAATTACAGTTGGGATAAAACTATTTCCTCTTTTCCCTGATGGGGAAATATCATTTCATTCATTCTTAAGAAGGATACATTGAAGGATTTGACTTCTGTTCTAAAATTAATACATTATGATACAGTTTTATGATCTCAGAAATTAGGACATAACGGTTTGTGTTTAATAAAATTTTGTTTTCATAAAACAATGTTATCACGGTTGAAAATTGTTATTATATATAGAGAGAGGGATGGATAGAGAAGTCTTGTGATTGTTTCAAACCGGTTTAAACTGGTTGATAACTTACATTAATTAAGACTTTTTTACGAATTTCTTTGTTTTTTCACTGTACATATTTTTGCAAATTTATATAATTTGCAAAAATAACTTGCAAATTGTATCTTATACAATTTGCAAAATTATCCAAATATAATTTTCATTGCAGTATCATTTAATTTTCGGTAATGTTGAATTTTCGACCAAAATTCTTGAGTCATATAGTTTTATGAATAAGGCGTATGATTCTAATTATTATTCTAATCAATAAAAGTGTGTTCCGATGAATGAATTCGAATGAATTTAGCTAATGACGAAATATTAAAATTTCACGATTCTGATCGAATACGAAACTACAATCAGAATCAAGAAAAGGACAAAGAAAAAAATTCTCCAAATTTGCATTTTAAAAAATGATTCTTTTTTGAGGGGAAAAACTGCTCTCATTGAAAAAAAAATACATTTTTTTTCTTTTAGCGTAAATTAAAAACTCGTTCTTTAAGCTTAATTTTTACAAAAAAAGGTTTTTCTTTCATAATTTTTCATTTCTCAAATATGTTTGCTGAAATATTATTTGTCAAAAATATGGTAAGCATTTTTTTTACATTCTTGAATGCAAACTCGCTGTCAAATGAATCATTTTGTTCCATGTAAAATGAATCTTTTGCTGTCAGATGAGTCATTTTGTCATTCCTGCATAACAACAGAGCCAATATGAGGATTTTCATCTGTGAACACAATTTACATCCTTATACTGCCATTACAATTTTCAACTCCCTTGTTGTCCTCTAGCAGATCTCTGAACTGGCCGCTACTATAAATCAGTGCTCGTATTGTTGTGGATTTTCACCGTCGGATTCGCTTGTAGTGGGTGTATGGAGTGAGAACACAATCAACAAGTAGAAAACAACTACGACATTTATTGACTCGTGAAACACGAGCACACAAACGACAAATATTTACAGCCGAGACGTATACCCAGGATACCACACAGCAACACTCACAAACAAACAGCAGCTTATCAGTCCTAAATGGTAATAGTAACAGCCATAGCACGAAAAGTGGCCGGACAGAATTCAGCAAGACAGGGAATCATAGATTCGCTTACGCTCACGTGGGTTTTTCTAAATGGCTGAAAGAATTCAGCAAGACAGGGAATCATAGATTCGCTTACGCTCACGTGGGTTTTTCTAAATGGCTGAAATTCTCTACTGTCTTTCGCTTTAACTGAACAATCGGCTGCTGACTCATTACATCTCATAGGACTCGATGCTGGTAGATGGTTGACTCCGCTTCCCGATTCCAATTCAATTATCCACTCTGCTTCAATTCACCACAACCTGCATCTTGAGAGTGCCGGCCTTTTATAGCTCCCAGGAGGTGGACCTAGAAGTTTCTCAGCCAGTCAGGCGTATCTCGGTTCCTAATGGACCGATCGTTAAAATTCTCAAAGCTTCCGGCATTATCCATTTTGTCGCCAAATAGGTGCCAAACTTGTCGCCAAGTTCTGGTATCACTGATGAGCATCCAGAGGGCTGATCGTAAAGCGGTCTTTCTTACGAAGACACTATTCGTGCTAAGAAGCAAAATGACAGGTTCGTAACAATATTGTTACGAACGTGTAGTTTTGCTTTCCCGCTCTAAATATAATGCCATCTTAAAGAAGACAGATTTACAGTAATCTGTATTGAATAGTGCCTAAGTGGGAAGTCAGAGGTTCCAGAGCTTGGAGACAAACTTAGTGATGATTTGGCGACGAATTTGGCGACTTTGACGACAAAATAGATAATACCCGAAACATCGAGAATTTTCTCGATCCAACCATTAGGTGTCTAGATACATCCAGAATGCTCTTGATTGGTCCAGAAGGATTTTAGTCCCACCGCTATATACACTGAAGTGACAAAAATCATAGGATGACTGTTAATATCGTGTCGGTCCTCCTTTTGTCCGGCGAAGTGCAACAACTCGACGTGTCATGGAGTCCACAAGGCGTTGAATTTCCTCTGCAGGAATATTGAGCCCTGCTGTCTGTATAGACGTCCATAATTGTGAAAGTGTGAATGGTGCAGGAGTTTGGGCACGAACGGATCTTTCGATGATGTCCCATAAATGCTCGATGGGATTCATATCGGGCGATCTAGGGGGGCAGATCATGCACTGGAATTGTCCGGAATGTTCTTCAAACCAATCGCGAACAGTTCTGGCCCGGTGACATGGCGCATTGTCATCCATAAAAATTCCATCGTTGTGTGGGTACGTGAAGTCCATGAATGGCTGCAAGTGATCTGCAAGCAGCTGAACATAACCATTTCCAGTCAATGATCGGTTCAGTTGCACCAGAGGACCGAGTCCATGCCATGTAAAAACATCCCACACCATTATGCAGCCACCACCAGCTTGAACAGTGCCTTGCTGACAGTTTGGGTCCATGGCTTCGTGGGGGTCTGCGCCACACTCGAACTCTACCATCAGCTCGTAATAACTGAAATCGTGACTCATCTGACCACGCCACGGTTTTCCACTGGTCTAGGGACCAGTCGATATGCTCACGAGCCCAGGAGAGTCGCTGCAGGCGATGTCGTGCTGTCAGTAAAGGTACTCGAGTCGGTCTTCTGCTGTCATAGCCCAAGGAAGACAAATTTCGCCGCACAGTCCTATCGGACACGTCCCTCGTACGTCCCACATTGATTCCAGCAGTTATTTGACGAAGTGTTGCGTGTCTATTAACATTGACCATTCTACACAGACGTCGGCGGTCTCGGTCGTTAAGTGCAGGTGGTCGCCCACTGCGCTGTCCATGATGGGATGTGCTGCCTGAAATTTTATACCCTCAGCACACTCTTGATACTGTGGATCTCGGAATGTTGAATTCACTAACGATATCAGCAATGGAATGACCCATGTGTCTAGCTCCAACTAACATTCCACGTTCAATGTCAGTTAATTCTCGTCGTGTCGCCATAAATCACGAAAAACCTGTTCACATGAATAACTTGAACACAAATGAAAGGTCTGGAAAACGAACTACGCATTTATACTTTTTCGCTGGGATACTACTGCCATCTTTATATTTGCGTATTGCTATCCCGTGACTTTTGTCACTTCAGTGTATAAGGCAACCAGACTGTGGTGTTGAAGGGAGAAGACAAGAAGCAAGGCGGAGTTCAATCGAGAAGACCTGAACTGAGAGGTTTTGGAAGCTGAACGAAGTACGGCGGTGATCGACCGAGCAGACCTAAATTGAGAGGTCTTGAACTGAAGATTCCTGAACTGAGGACTGCTGGATCGCTGTATGGCGTATTCTGACGAAGTCTCTGTCGTCGTTGGGAACGGAGCTGTTCTAAACTGAGGAGTAATCCCGTTGTACGAAGTAGTGAGTCGGCAGCGAAGGCAAGAAGAGACAGAGGAGAAGCTTCAGCCTGTTCGGAAGAGACCTACGTGAGTGTAGACAGAATCTCTTAAAGATTTTCTCTCCTGCTGAATCTTCTCCTGCCGCTTTGTGAGCTGTGGGCGTTGTCAATTTCTGCCTGTGGACTACTGTTGCTATTGTGGGCTACTAATCTGCAGTGTGCTGTCATGTGTGTTCGTCTCGGCTGTATATAGTTATCTCCTCTCATAGCTGTGTTGTAAATATTTGTCGTCTGTATGCTGTCCTGACTTTATCCTGTAAATAAACGTCGTCTGTGTTGTGTCTTCTACAAAAGGACTGATCATTGTGTGTTTATCTTCTCACACCCACTATACAAGGTTAAAGAACCCAACGGATTTAGTATAAGGGTAGGAAATCCGTAACAATATGTTAGAGGAATAACAGAAAGTGACTCACTTGAATGTCCTGTCTTCATGAATATCAGGTAGAAGAGGGCGCAGCAGAGAAGTCCCAGAATGACAGTGGTCAGGCTGAGAAGCAGTTCGAACGTGGTCCTGAACCTGTGCCTCGGCCTGGACTGGCACTTGATGCCTCCCTTCTCTATCCTGAGCTGCACCATGTCGTTAGGGGGCTTCTCCACCGCCACTTCTGCCAGAGGGTTCTCCTGAATCCGGACGGCCGGCTTCTTGCCCGGATTGCCATTGGCCAGCATCTCGTATTCCGGTAGGTTGTCGGACTGGCTTGGAGAGTGCGTGGCTTTCAGAACCATCGTCATCAGGTGGGACACTGCGGCAAGAGCATTCTCAGATCTGCGGAAGAAGAAGAGGTGTCTGAGAGGGAATTATCTGTATTTGGGAATTATCTTGTAACATTCCCCGTCCCCCTTTAGTGATAAAATATTTCCGCCAGCTCTGTTGCCTTTTGTGTTTGCTCGGCATCTTTAAGGTGTCCAGTTTACTCTAAGGGTACTTTTCCGTTATATGGCCGCAACGAAAAAATCGCCAAAATATCACCCAAAAAATGCAAAAATACGTCAAATTTCAAGTAGTTACTCTTGGTTATTTTGTTGCGTTTTGTTCACATTGGCGACATTTGTTTTGTCAATCACTTCGCTTGGCAACTAGACTTGCGTTTAAAGGCCTTATCACACGGCAAAATATCGTCCGCACTTACCGTCAGCAAACGACAATTAATGTGACGTCACTTCAATGTTTCTCATGATTGGTTGAATTTCGTTTGCGACCAATATTTCCGACAACATTTTCGAGCTGGTTAGAAAAAGTTTCGGATTATGAAACTTGCTTGACCGGTTTTTGAGAGTAGAAACGGAAAAGTGCTGACGAAATTTCACTGTGTGATAAGGCGTTTAGATAACTAGATGTTGCAGATGTTCTCCTTTCGCGACATGGGGCATCTACAGCTGAAAGAACACACGTGGAAATTCCTAGTCCAGAAGACAGTGATAGCACTTTCAGAAACAATGGAACATCCAGACATCTGGATGCCGATTTTACCTATTGTAAGCGGACCCCATGATCCAGACTTTTCGGCGCGCCTTAATTACCTTCTGACGACAGACTGACGCTCTTGGAAATGGCCCTTGGCTGGACATGATTGGCCGGAAGAGAGGAACGGTAGCCACTGAAGAAAAGGAGGCGGTGGCTGTCGATCTGATAAAAGACGCGGCGAGTTTTTTGAAAATGGAGACGGGTTTCTAAGAGACAGCTGGAGTACGCCTCGGGTCCGGCTGATTTGGAGTCCCGCCTGAAACGATGACTGACTGACCAACCCGATAATTCCCAGTGATGTTGTGTTTACTATTTAATGGGGAACTGTTCTTCACATAAAACGCTTCAACTTGGACTGTTGAGATGTAAATAGCAATTATTTAATCAAGAAAGAAAGAGTGGTTCTTGTACATATATAGGGCTATGAAATAAAGAAGTGTCGACCAAAATTTTGAGTTATTCTTTGATTTATCGAAATCAAGTCATTACAATCTCAAACAGTAACATAAAAAATCATTCGAGAATAAAGGTGGGTTCATACAAGGCTTATTATTGTCCGCAATAGAAGATCACGTTTACTTCCTCAAAATCACGTGACCACAACGGGACAATGGCAAATGATTAGACAAGAGTTGTCTCAAGTGTTCACACGGGACAACAGCAAAGAGGCAACGTTTGCGGACAATAACAAGCCTCGTATGAACCCACCTTAAGGTTCACACAAGTTGTTTTGTTTTGGGAAGAGCAAATCATTCATGTTTGATCTAGGTAGCGCAGTAAAAGAAAACCGATTCCTATCCTAAAATGAAGTGTACGTTTTCATTACAAGATTTGTACATATCGTAGGTACATATTCAAACTATTGGTTTTTGTGGCAGATTCTATAATGCATATAATAGTTTGGATTTGTATTTATGTTACGCGTCATATTATGAATCCAGTTCTTTGAAGTGTTGATATCTATTGATCCCACCTTTCATATATATGTGAAAACAATGACGTAAAAACGTAAGATAAAATTTGACACGTAATGTTAACTTATAAGTTTCATATCCGCATTTAATTTTGGCCAACGTAAAGATGTATATCACTCTACAACAAATTGAACCCAAACATGACTATTGTATACATTAGGAAAGTAATTCCACTGGGGGGTATTGGTTCAGAGGTGATCGTTCTCTGATCTAGGTCTAAATTAAGATCTATGGATGAGTGAATGAAATATATGAATGAAGTCCGCCCAGTAAAAGGGGTTGTGACGCATGAGAAGATAAGTCGTACTCTTGGCCCTAGATGGCGCTGCTGAAAATAAACAAGAGACGCACAATTAGGATTAAATCGTATTGGATCTTTAGTCAAAGAGCTTGTCAATAACAAGTGCCATTAGAAACAACAACACAGAAAAGGTGGAAAAGTGATTGTCTAATTCTTTCATTTTATAAACATTCAAACCTGACTTAAAAGTATTGATATCAAAGGGCGAATACTTCTTTAAACCACAGTTTGTGATGTAAATAAATGTCTACAAAGGCGAAGGAAATAACTCGCATAACAAATCATATAATAAAACCCTAAATTGAGTTATGAAAAATTCGCATGCGTATACATTTAAGCTTAGCAAATCAACAACCATCTCAGTCTACTAACCACACCCTTAAAAATAGATATTATCAATAAATATATATCAACATTTCTGTTAATTGCAGAAACTATATTTAATTACTTGTATTATGATGATTATCTGAAATCCACAGTGTAATTACGATGGATATTACTAGCAATAAGTTTTTAAAATAAGAAGAAAATAACACTTTCTTAGTTACTTTTATTACTTTTATTTATTACTTTTATTTTCATAACAAACTGAAAAGTAAGCAGAATACAAAGACTCATAGGAATTTTGAATAAATGCTCAATGGTCCACTAACAAGGATAAAAATAAAGATAAATTTTTTTTTGAAAGAATGCACATAGTTATTATTAAAGTTCTGTTCGTCTTAAGCATTCTTTTTGTTTTACAATCCAACTTGATGTTAATATTAATATTAAAATAAATGAATACACAAAAAGTTACTTTCATTAAGTTTATAAAAACAATTTAATTAAAAATTAATAATGAAATCTACTATCGCAGAGTTCAAGTTATCACGTGAGAACATTATTATTTTTTAAGTTATTGTTTGTCATCATTGATTTAAGTCATTAACCAGATTAAAACGATATGAAAGAATCACAAGACTTCTCTATCCGTCTCTCTCTCTCCCTGTAAATACAGTGGAACCTCGCTTAACGCGCACCTCACAAAACGAGTATTTCGCATAACGAGCAAAATAAATTGTAAAGAAATGACTCGCTTAAAGAGCGGCGTTTCGTATAACGAGTGACGCGGTTAGGGGAATTCCCGACTTGTATGAAGGAACTTTCTGTTCTATTGGTGTATCAGTTTGTGTTTAGTTGCGCACGCGTGTTTGAGTCGAGTCTAATCATATATTTTTACAAACTGTGTGTCCGGACATTACGTTTTTTGTGCAAATATTATACACCTTGGTAAAAATGTCCCTGAAGAAAAAGCCACAAGAGAGCAGTTTTAAAAGACTAAAAATAAGTTTACAAATGAAACATGAAATCATTGAAAAGCGACAACGAGGTATGAGCGTGGCTGATTTAGCACGCACATACAATCGGTCTACATCAACCATTTGCACTATACTCAAGGACAAGATTAAGGAGGTAGATGCGTCAAAGGGAGTGACAAGAATATCTACGCAAAGGTTACGTATTCTCGACGACGTTGAAAGGTTGTTGCTCATATGGATAAACGAAAAGCAATTGCAAGGCGACACTATTAACGAAAACACAATTCGTGAAAAGGCAAAAGTAATTTTCGCCGACCTCGTTAAGAAGACGCCAGGATCAGCAACGGCCGGAGAAGAAATTCAATTTCAGGCAAGTCGTGGGTGGTTTGAGAAGTTTAAGAGAAGAACAGGCATCCACAGTGTTGTAAGGCATGGCGAAGCAGCAAGCTCCGACACAAAGGCAGCAGAAAAATTTATTGTCGACTTCAAGAAGCTCGTAGATTCAGAAAATTACCTACCGCAACAAGTTTTTAACTGCGATGAGACAGGTCTTTTCTGGAAAAAAATGCCGAAGCGAACATATATAACAGTAGAAGAGAATGCTTTGCCCGGTCACAAGCCAATGAAAGACCGTCTCACGCTGTTATTTTGTGCCAATGCAAGCGGTGATTTAAAAATTAAACCGCTGCTTGTTTACCACTCAGAAACTCCACGAGCATTCAAGAAGTGTAAGGTTGAGAAGACTAAGCTAAATGTGATGTGGAAATCCAACAAGAAAGCTTGGGTGACTCGCGACCTTTTTACTGCGTGGATCAATGAAGTGTTTGGTCCTTCTGTTAAAAAATATTTGCTCGAGATGAATCTACCACTTCATGTCTTGCTTGTTATGGACAATGCACCTGCTCATCCCCCAGGTCTACAAAACGACATCCTTGAAGAATACAATTTCATAAAGATCCAGTTCCTGCCTCCCAACACCACTCCGTTACTGCAGCCGATGGACCAGCAGGTTATTTCTAATTTCAAGAAGCTCTACACTAAAGCACTCTTTGAGCGTTGTTTTGAGGTGACTGAAGAGACCAATCTCACACTCACCGAGTATTGGAAATGTCACTTTCATATTGTGGTCTGCATCAAGATGATCGAAAAGGCGTGGGAGGGTGTTACCAAGAGAACGCTCACTTCTTCTTGGAAGAAGCTTTGGCCAGAGAGCGTTGTTGAATGTGGGATTACGAGTACAGAGACAGTGCCTGAGGATAATGTAGTCAACGAGATTGTCTCTCTGGCCAAGAACTTGGGGTTGGAGGTAGATAACCCCGATATTGATGAACTTGTGGCAGAGCACAGCCAACAGCTGACTACTGAAGACCTTATGGAATTGCATTCTGCTTCACAGCAAGATAGTGTAGAGAGTTTGCCAGGGGAGGAGGAGGTTCCAGAACAGCAACAATCTGCTAGTGAAATTAGAGAAATGCTGAAAGCATGGGAAACTGTCGCATCGTTTATTGAGAAGCATCATCCAAATAAGACAGTGGCTATGCAAATTTATTCAATGACAATGCAGTGTCGCATTTTTATCAACTTTTGGATCGTCGGCAGAAACAAATGACCCTGGACAGCTTTGTAGTAAAAAGGAATTAGGTATGTTTCTAATTTTTATTCTGACTTTTTTATTTTCTGAAAATCGAATTCTCATTGTAGGCTGGTTCATTGCGCGATAGATGACAAGATGAAGATGAATCACGATTATTGACAATTTGTATGTATTTTCCTTTCAATAAATGTTTTCATTTAAAGTATTTGAAGTAGTTTTTTGTTGAAAATTAAAATTTTTAAGTATTTTTTTCGTCATGGAACGCATTATTGTATTTTACATAAGTTTGTATGGTAAAAATTGTTTCGCTTAACGAGTGTTTCGCATTACAAGTAAAGCTCCGGAACGAATTATGCTCGTTATGCGAGGTTCCACTGTATATATATATATATATATGTATGTATATATATATATATATAATCTTCATTTGCAATTTTTCTAGCTGGCAAATAAAGTTTTGGATCTCGACCGAAATTCAGATGGGAAAAAAAAAAAAACCCATCGTTTTTCTAAATATTGACGCATGCGTAATCTGATAGTCTTATGATTTTTTCATACCGGTTAATGACTTAAATCAATCCAGACAATTAGTAAGAATTCAGAGAAGGAATAATTTGGAAATCAAGTTGTATTTTTAGTTGGTTGAAATTATTCCTGAACCTACAATAGTTATCGATTAATCAAACAATATTTTAATGTTTTTTTTAAGAAAAACGTTCACGAGCTAGGCAATAACACTGTGATTTCCAAGGGAAAAACTACAATAGAGGACGATAGATAATTCAAAAGCTGTATAGTGAAAGCCGACTCCAAAACAAAACTACAGTAGCAGACGATAGATAATGTAAAAATTACATTGTAAAAGCGGACTCCGAAAATAAAACTACAATAACAGATGATAGATAATGATGATAATAAAACTATACTGTGAAACCTGATTAAAAAATAAAGCTACATTAGCATACGATAGATATTTCAAAAGTTATACTGTGAAAGCCGACTCCAAAATAGAAATAAAAAGAGATAAGTCACTAATTTGTTGCCTATGCTTTTTAAAACTTCAACAAGTTCTTGCCTGCAAATTATTTCAACAGCCTTAAGCGAAAACAATATCATGTTCTCACCTGATAATAAGAAATGTGTAAAATATTAAAATGAAACATCTGTCCATATCCAATATCTTTTGTGGAAAACCAAGTATTAATATAGCGAAAAGCAGAACAGTCCGAATTCACTCAAGATATTTTAATTTAGATATGTCACCGGTAAAGTCAAAACTCTGTTTCCAATTTTGTATGAACTGTCTTTCTGTTTAAAATAAAGTTAACTAGCTCCTCTGCATTTCTTGAACGAATAAAGCTTTTGATCCAAATGCAACAACTTTCGCTTTGAGTCTTTCAATACCATCAGAAGTTTCACATACCTTTTCCTATCTTCAATTACCTAAACTAAATAGATACTCCTATCGTGGTCTCGTTATTTGTTAAAATGAGTTGTAATTAATTATATTCAAACCGTTACCCGTATTATCCTTTGACTCAATGTTTACGCTACTCTGAAGCTTTAAAAGTAAACATATTGATTCGTATTCGCTGTTTCGTTCTCTTCCAACAAATGGAAACATAAAAGTCGTTTGGTAAACTAATTAAGTTTCATGGAAACAACTCTTCACTCGAGTGTGTTTTAAGATTGGAGAGAATTTCTTTCTGTTAGATCAGAGAATTGATATATAACGTGTATTCGAATTATTTTTAAAACCGACAGCAAAAGGAATTTTTTTTCCATATGTTCTTTTCAGTTGAGTACATTTAATACGATAATTAAAAAAATTTTTTTAGGAAATATTTTAGTAGAATTCTAATACTTCAGAACAGAATTCTAATATACTTGCAGTTTAGAATTGTAGAATGTTTATAGAATTCTAATACTT
>JAPMOQ010015521.1:5117249-5128243 GCA_026543055.1 Argiope trifasciata | reverse complement strand
TAAAAATAAAAAAAAAAATGAAATTTTTTTTACACAACAATGCACGGAAAAAAAGTATTGGGATTTTGCATAATAATTAATAAAAAATTTGGGAGATTAAAAACAAAACAATGACTGTGAAATTCTTTTATAAGTTAGATTCGTAAGACATTTGGAATCATTTTTTGTTTATGGAATACTATGAAGTGTTAGAAATGATGCCTTCTTAAATGAATAACTTTTTTAAATCAATTTTTCATACAGAATTAAAAAGTCCATTTTTCTATAAGGATTAAGATTTAAAATGTGAAAGCAGTAGAAAAGTATTATTTAAAGTAAAATTTCGTCCGGCCACTTTTCCCCCCCCCCCCCCCTTTTTTTAAGTGTGTTAAATATGAAACAAAGCAACGTTTCAAAATGCTTGCTGATTGAAAGCGGCGTGTGGATAAAAGGTTTACGGAAAATCAGCAGATGATTTGAACTTGGGAGGTCCGTCCTTTATTCGCCCTTCCCCTGAGTTACTGGGCCCCTTACCACCTTTTATGACTCGACTTCCGGGAAAAAACACTATCTGAAAAGAAGGATCAGCATCTTACGCTTAAATAGGCAATTACTAAACACACGTGAAGACCAATATGTTTATCCCTCACCAATTTTTCTGATATTTGCAGTTTTATTTTGTTTTCGCCTTTTCAAGTTTTTGTTTGAAATAAAAAAAAAATGTTACCAGAATAATCTTATTTTATTGTTAACCACATCTTAAATTGATAATTTTTTAAGAATGTCTTAAAAACTGCTGCAGATATATTCGATTCACAAATCTTGATTATGATTATTGTAGATTTAAATTTAAAATATAACTTAGATGACTTAGTATAAAAAAAAAATTAATCAAGCTAAAATGCAAGATTTATGGAGACTATACGATTTTATGCAAAAAAGAGAGTTAATAAAGCAGTCTTAAAAAATGTATTTAAATGACAGATAGATACTTATTTATAATAGTATTTGTTGCTTTTAATATGATGCCATTGCATATATTCTAGAAGTTCCGATTGAATGTTTCCTCAAATGTTTTCAAATGCTTTAAATCACACTAGAAAGATTACTTAAAGCAAATGTCTACACATTAAAACTGGGAATTTAACCTATGAAAAAATTGTGAAAAAAGCTAAACTCCTAAGCGCTTCTACAATAAACTTGTAGAATAAAGCTGTAGAATAAGGTTATTAATGAAAAAAAAATTAAATATTTAATAAGGTCTTATTTTAATGAAGAAGCAAACATACTATTCGCAGCATTTTAGTAAATATTATAAAACAATGTGGTTAGTAAAAATTAATAAAAACGCAGAGCAAATAATTTTTATTCATTAACGGTTATAAAATATTCTAATAATGCAATTTTTTCGGTACTATGAAATTAAATCAGCTCTATTTATTCTTAAAAATACACACACAAACACATAAGACAACTGATAGAAGTTTTTAATAGTAGAACAAAACATAATATCACCCCATATAAAAATTATACAAATACATACACATCTTTTGTTTGTTTATTTGTTTCAAGTATTAAATATTTACCCCTAATTTCGGGGAATAATTTTTAGAATCCAATATCATAACAATGCTTTAATTCCCTTAAATATTTTTTTTTTAAAATTCCCGAGATGGGCCGCACTTATTAACAACCCGAACCGTATCAAGAAAAAATTATATATACCTCTGGGTGGTTAAATAATCTGAGTATGGCTTTTCTAAAATTTATCTCTATTCCACAAAAGATTACTTAAAAAAATAGTACTTTAAAAAAATAAATGGGCTTTTTTAACTCTCCTTTCTTCCCAGCTGTGGGGGGTTAATCACTTAGGGGGGGGAATGGGTTTCTAAACAATTTCGTTATCTTATCTTCCTCACTTACAACGTCATCCCCCCCATTCTTTTCTCACCAACTTTCTTATGATAGTAATCTGTTGTTTTAAGCTAAACTCTAATCCGAAAAAAGAATAATAAAAGAAAGAAAGACTTTAATTCGAAAAAAAGAGAAAATTCAAACGAAAGGTCCATTTTTCGCACAAATCGAAAATTCGACGCGAGAAGCAACACTGACATTGCTTTCGAGTGGCTGGGAATTAATAAGTGTTCCTACCGGGAGGGAAATCTGCAGAAGAGAAAGCAATATCTTGTCCAATATGTGACTCTTCAAAGAAGTAAACAATACAGCAAATGTTAAACAATGTAGGAAATGGAGAAATTCAATTGTAAAAGAAATTTCATTTCAGAACAATGCATAGTTATATTATGTCATCCATCCTAAGAAATTAGATTTAAAACAAGCATTTCCGAATTTTTTTTTTTCAAAATAATTCACAAAGAATTTAAAAAAGCCCTTAAAAGGAATATGAAATTAGTTATTCTTGGGATAATCCATTCATCTAATGATTCTTTCTAATTGTATTAAAGAAATAAAATTCTTTTACTAAGATTACATCCATAAAAGTATTATTTTGTATGAGAAATATTTACACGGTAATTTTTTTTTTCAAAATATATTTAACGGAAAAGAATATAAGACCTCTTGGTGATGCAACGAGTGGGAAATAATCACTTCAAGAAAATTGTCCTTTTACTTTATGAACATAAAATTAATCACTTTCAGGTTAAGATACCATGAAATCTCATAACAAAAGCTGATAATTCTTCGTAATAAAAAAGCAGAAATGAGATAGAATTATCAAAACTGCATAAATTCAAATAAATTGAATTTCAAGTTTCATTAAAATACTGAAAAATGTATCAAAAAAAATATTTTACTCATCAAGTCGGCTATAGGAAAATATGCTGTAAGTGAAAGGGAATAAAAAGAATCTCAGATTACTGTCAACGAAAACCGCAAATGTTTAACTCCTTGAAAATGACATTGCACTATCAAAACTGAGACGACATCTCTGAAAACCGCAAGAGGGGTCAGGGGGGGACGCGTAACTACCCTGAAGATTCTTCGATCGTTGGAATTCGGCTAAAGAAAAGGAGTATCGACTGATCCTGACCCTCCAGGAGGTGGATAGAAAATCCCAGAAACACAAAACAGTTTTCTTTTGTGTCTTTGAACCATCGGGGAGTGTAATCTTTGAGGGCTCCTTCCCTTAACGCTTAAAGGGAAAAAGAGAAATCTGAGAGTGGACTTACAAGTGAACGGACCCGATATTCTTGGAATTATCGGATCGTTGAATTGCATATCACTGAAATTTTCACTTAATATATGTCAATCAGTTTTCACAACATCATGGATGAATATAATAAATTCCTTACTATAATTCAACATTACTGCTCAGCATATTTTGTTTGTCACTAACTATCATTTCAGCTGAATGGAAGATGAAAGGCCACTGAGCCTAGGTTCTTCCCAAGAACCCCCACATCATTGGCATTATCACTGAAATTTATCGGAAAGGTGATTTCACCCTTTCCTGTGATTCACAGGAAAGGGCGTAGTAACAATATTGACCTTGACTCATTTTGCAATGCACTATAGATAATTTTTAACTGCTTGTGACGTAATGTTGTGATTGCGTTTATTGTGGTCACTGCTCGAGCCATCTATTGGTGAAATATTGAACTATAGTAAACATTTTAAAGAAATGACATATATTTTGAATTCAACCTTTTTAGAAAATGGTTTACTTCAATAAACAAATTAAGTATAAAGTTATGAAAAAACCGAATTAAAATAGTAAGCTGAAATAGATAAATTAATTCAATCACACATTACTTAAATTAGTTAATTAAGTTTTAATTAAAATTAATAAATTTAATATTCAATATTAATTAATAATTTTTAATTAATAATATGATTGAAATAACAGATATTTGGAACAGATATTTAAAAATAACAATAGCAAAATTATTTGTTATTGAAAAAACCGTGGATTATGCATCTCTATGTGATAGTGATTTATTAATAACCTCTCTGAAAATATTCGCCATCTCTGTTTAGAACACAAGATGGCGCTACAAGAGTAAGCGGAGAAATCTGCAATATCCGTCGCATTTATAGACAGAGAAACTCGATCGATGCAGCCTCCTTCGGATCAAAGCGGAAAAAATCAAATACATTAAATAATTTGTAGAAAAGGGATTTTCGATTAACAATTCATTTTTTTTTATCTATTTGATAAGCTCTGATCAAGCGCTATGATTATAAAATTTTCCGATTCCTTTATTTGAAAATTAGCTGTAACCATGACTGTTCTAAATAGGATTTGTTTTCATAAACTTGCACAACGTTGTGCGAGTCAAATGATTGGCGAAAAGTTTTCATCCAATGTGTAATTTTTGTGATAAATTCGAAAATTTTTATTAACGAGCTTTGAATCGATTACGATAGAACAAGACTGATCAAGTAAGTTTGTGCAGTATTTCATATTTTATCATTAAATATATATGTTTATCGATTTCCTCTTTTGTAGGAAAGCTTTTTGAAGAATGTCATTATCGGAAATTAGTAAGGAAAGAATAAAAATAATTTGAATTATGTCATGTATTAGCTATATAGGCTATAGATACTGTATTTTCACTTTTGTAAACCAAACATAATCTCATTTTTCTTTTGTTAGACTAAAAAGATGTATCTAATATTTCTATTTTGCACTTAACTAGTAATAATTAAGAGCTCTTTATATGAAGTTGTGCCTTTTACGTATTCTTTTTCGTAAATTTCAGAATAATTTATTTAAACCCATATAATTTGTGTCTGGAAGAAGTATTTAATTTTCTTTAAATCTGTTTTGAGTATAATATATGCTCAATTACTCATGATAATGATTAAAATATTTTATACCAGTTAAACTGGCTTTGAATTCCAATTGAATCTAACATTTCAAATTTTTATCTTTTTGTGTAGTAATTAATATTTATTTCAATTTTAAATGTCTGTTTTTGTTTCTCACGGTAAGAAAATATTTATTTTTGAGACTGTTGTCGTTGATGACAGTAAATTACATACTGTATTACAATCTTTTAATAATCCCATGCATAACATTACTGCAAAGAAAAATTATCAATCGATCAATGTTTCTGATTCATTAATAGTTCTGAAGTTGTGAAAAATGATTTAATATATTCCATTATTTAGCACCAACTACTAATATTTACTTTAATAATAGGCATTAAAAATTGTTTTGTTGTGCAAATTTTTACTTAGGCCTAATATGTGCAGCCATGTGATTTATGGAGGTATATAATTCCATTGAAGCATGCAACTCTAACATGCTCTAATATATAATCCTAATATGTATGTATGTACTGGTAGTATAATTTTCTGTATACTGTGAGTTTGTGTTGCCATTGATTTAATGAGGTATAGTAAATTGAAGTAATTTTTTGATACTTATACATCAAGCCAGGGGTTAAAATAACTACCATAATAAATATAAGGTGTTGTTCTTGATTATATTTGCTAATTACTTACATTAAGCCTAAAATTCATCGATAGCATCAATTAGTCTATAAAGTTTGCCCTCATGTGTTGTTAATGCATGATGTTGCTTTTAAAAAACAGAAATTATGAGTTGACTAGATAAAGAATTTAAGTAAATACCTTCTGTAATTTTAAGTCAAATGTCCCTTGCATTTCTTTCTGAATTGCATCACGTTACTCTTTGATGCAGTTGTTTGTAACGTTTCGCTTACTACAATTTGAGTTGTCTTAACTATATGGAAATGTTTTGAACTTTTCAAACTCATATAAGATGTAATAATATTTTTTCTATGTAGGAATAAAAGTAAATTCACTAAAGATTAAAATTTAGAAACTTAACTCAATTTTTTTTCAATCAGTGATTATTATCTAATGAAATTGACTGTCAGTGAAAAAGATACAAAATGATATAGGCTAAAAAAACTTATTGTTTGCTTTGCTTTTGGTCAATCAGAGTAAAAGAATCCATGTATGCAGGAGTAGTACTTTTAATGGCTGAAGGTGTGATTGAACTATCAATTTCTGAGTATATACCTTATGATACATGTTATAAGTTTGCTATATAATGCTCTATCTTATTTTGCAATCATCATAAGTATGTGCTATATATTTTTACTTTTCATGTTGTTGCATAGTATTGCGTAACAGTTTAGCTAATATTCAGTAATTTATTGAATAGTGATTTATATTGTATTTTACTGAAAAAAACTAAGTATCTTCTATAGAATATCAAATTAACAAAGATGTTATGGATGTAAAAAAAGTCTTTATTTAATAGCATTTTTATAAAATTTTCCTGTGGCAGATGCTAAATTTCATTGCAGTATTTCATTATAAAAATCCTTTCTTTGCATGAACCACATTAGTGTCATACAAAAATTATCGAGCAAAAGACAATTACATCACATGGGTTATCATTTTATTAATTATTTTATTGTTATAATTTATGGTACTTTTCCCATTATACCGGCACAAATCTTGCCAAGCAGAGTTTTTGGCGACAGCACACGGTCGCCATTTTGGCACAGATGACAAAATGACCGCAACTTTCTTTAAAAATGTAGCGGCAAAAGGTTACCGCCGGCGGTATTCCGTTTGGTGTGGGTTGCATCATTATTGCCGATTTTTCGCCTTCTCTGGTATAATGAAAAAGTACCATATTTATTATTAATTATTTATGTTCATTATTTTAACTAATTATTTTATAAAAATGGAAATTATGATCTGTAAAACTGCCAATGATAAAAGCTCTACCAGTGCTGAATAAAAGAATTCCAATTGGACATGCAGATGGCATAGTATTAAAATCTATAAACTGAATGAGGACACTCATTTTACAATATTAAAAATTAAGACAACATTTGACTGAAAATTAAATTCTAAAATTTAGTAATTGATCATTTATTATACAAATTATTCAGAAATAAATCAAAACTCAAATTTATGTTTGTTATACCATTTAGAGATAAATTGCCAATTAGATTACAGTATGATTAGATAATCAGTAATTAGATAAGATTATGATTGAATAGTCGAGATAGACTATAATCTAGTTAAGATAAATGGATGTTAGCTAATGTGAAAGTTTAAAAAATTCTGAAATATCATGCTTTTGTTGAGTTGCATTGTTTTACAAAATTAGAAAAGTTTTACCTTTTTACTATTTGTTTATCATATAATAAATTTCATTTTTGATAAATACAGAGATATAATATGCCTAAGAGATTTTATATCCATATTTAAATAAAATAAGTGCAATTCATCCACATTCTTACAATTATTTTCTAATTATTGAATGCAGATTTCACTTTAACTTCTAATGCTTTCATCAAACTGTCACAAATCTCAAGATTTAATTTATACAACTGAAGTTGTCTAATGTTTAATTACCATACCATGCAAGAATTTTGCAGCTGAAACAAATGCTTGTGCAGATCAATTTTGTAAAAAATTTCTGTAAGAAGCTTCATAAACTCTGAATTCATTTCAACACCTTTTTCTGATTTCTGTCTTGCTGTCATAAAAGAATGCTGCTCGCTGATGATTATTTTTATGAAGAGCTTTCAAAGGCTATAAAAATAAGTGTAACAATATGATTTGAAGTTAATTTCAGTAATTCTCAACTCTATTTTATTTGCATTAATATATTCTATTCCTTTATTTTTTCTTATATTTACAATAATATTACTTGAAAATTATCATTTACCTTCAATATTAATGCGATGATGGATTTTTAGTACTTTGATTTAAACAAAGTTGAACTGGTTTGATAATTGCTTAGAAGTTTTTTTTTCCCCAGTTAATTTATACATAATAATATTTGTTTCATAATTTTCTTGCCTTCCCTGTACTTGGACATTTTACAATATATAGACATATTGCATGATTATAAAATTCTAAGCACAAATAATAAAATGCACAAACAATATCCTTGTTGAGTGCGCTGATCACCAAACTAAGCTCATTTTATATATTAGTAAACAGAATAGAAATATGTTGATATATAAAAGAAAACTACTTTTAGTATCCCAATTTAAAAAAAAAGTAAGATTGAAAGTAAATTAGTTTAATGATATTTATTGAAATATCTTTATTTTGTAAGTTTAAACAAAACATATAAAATTATTTATGAGTGCCTAATTTATCACAATTATTTAAATTGTGATATAAAAAAATCTACATCAAAATTCATTTTACAAACTTATAAATATGCACACTTATAAATATTTTTGGGTGAACTTTAGTGTATTTAGAATGCATGGATAATATTTTAAATATAAAGTAACATTTTGAAACAAAAGTTGCCGACTTCTTTTGTTTTAGTGAGACAGCTTCTTTTTCTTTCTTTATGTATATATTTATATATATATGTATACTATGGAGGAAATTGAGATAATATTATCAGATTATTTGATGGCAAAGTATTATAAAGGCGATTTGTTTGAATTTTAAAAAGACTTGTCATTTACATTTGGATTTATTTGAAAATTTGTGTATGAAATTATATTTTATATGTCAATATACTTTCATCAATTAATGTCTGTGTAAACTCCTGCAAGACTAAATGCTATAGATATCCATACTATAACCACAATCTTGTAGGAGTATATAATCTGGGTTGATGTTGAAGATCATTGCTATAAGCAAGGGGTTCTTGCAAAGTAGAACATATAGTAACAGAGAAGCCACTTAACTCTTAAAAAAGAAATTTAATTTTATTATCTGCCTTAAAAAATCCACTTTATTTTGTTTCTTTTGGTATTTGTACGTAGGCATTTGTGGCTTATATAAACCTAGGTATTTACCTAAGATTGCTTCGCTTTAAATTTTTTTTTCGACTTTTAAGTTATTCTGAACGATTTATTTCAAATTTTAATGCCAATTGTAAATAATTATTCTTTGATTACTGGAATCAAATTTGTTGTCCTTTCCAATTTTTTTCTGAGCTTGCCTTTATTTCACAGTAGCCATGTAGTAAAATTTTACTGAAATGAAATTTTTTTAGAGAACCAATATAGTTTAATTTTTTCCTTCTTGCAATTTGAAATTAAGAAGAATATTAGTTATAGCCATCATATAATGCAGCTTAAATTTGAAATAGGCGATGCATTTCTCATTTCTTAGTGCACTCTAATATGGGAAAACAAAAAGCTTTCTATTTAGAATGTAGAAATCATAAATAGCTCTTTAAGTGAAATATTATTTATCTACTTTATTATTTTGCTTTATAAAGGAAAGTAAATGAATTAATTTTCTATCTCTTGCTGGATTGGCAACTATACCCTCTTATCCTTTTATTGCCATGCCACTACATCTACAATACTTGTACTATTACAAAAATATTTGACATAGATTTTGAAACTCTTTTAATATATTTTATCCTTCAGTATATACTTAGATTTTAACATTAAAAAAATATTTCACTAATTTTATTTAGATGTGCATGACTTGGGGGATAGTGAAACCAATAATGCAAGCAGATAGATAAAATCATATTGTGAAGCATTATTCTTAAACAAATAAATCAGTTCAAAAAATTTTCATCCATATGTCACATAGAATATATATATGTAAAATCTGCTGACTCTCGGTTTTATAGTAAAAGTTTCACAAATATATGACAGTTATTGTATCTAGCTGAAGGCCATGCATAATATACAATATTGAAACCATTCATTTTTATTTATTTTAAACTTTTTATTTGACTTTTGCCAAGATTAAAGACTTTGCCAAGAAGAAAATTATTCTTTTATTTTTCTATACAAAAGTTGCCTTTTAATTCATTTTTTTATTTTGAATTAAAGATTTAAAATTAAAGAAAAGGCTTTAAAAGCTTGTTAAATTTTTTGCATTTCATTGTTTTTCGTTGTCTCCTTATATTTATAGTTTTAATTTAATTATTAGATTTTCATTTCTATTTGCGAGATGTTAAATATGTGCTTTTTAGCTGTCTGGTTAACTAAATGGTAGCAAATATAAATTAAAAGTCAGACAAATTACTTGTTCTCTAATGAAATTTATTTTACGTTGACAGAATGAGTTATTAATCCAAAAGTGGATTTTATTCAACACTTGCCGTTCCTTTCCTCTTCCCGAATAAATCTTTCAAAAGATTTTATTATATTTACTCATGGAATAGTAATTATAAAAAGGAAATTCCCCCCCCCCCCGCTATGTACTGTCTGGTTTTTCTGCCCACGTAAAAGCGAAGCTGTTGAAATGCAGACGATTTCTACAGTTAAAAAAAAAAGATTCTTATTTTTACTGTAAGTTCGATATTTCACATCGCAAAATAATTTTCTTCGAGGTCATTTAAAAATAATTCTTTACTTTTTCGGTGCTATATTTGCTTTAACATTTCCGTGTTAACTTTCTTGAACACAATGAACGACATATGTTAATTTTAGTTCATGAAGAGAGAAAAGTGCGGTAGTTTTTCGAAAGTGCAAAAAAAAAAAAAAAAAACAATTGAAGGACAATGATTAAGTATTAAAAAACCCAATCAATTATTTCATTTCACTGGAGATAATTAATGCAAATGAATCTGAATTATGTTAGTATGAATGCGATTGTGGCAAAGTTGAAACCTGTGTTATTTATTGGATCGTTCGGAAAGTAATTTCGTTTTTTCCTGACAAAGGATTTAATTGCATTTTTCGCACCCAATTTCATACTTAAACCGCAAAATCATTTTATGTTTTAAGAGCTGATATAGCAAGGCTTGAGTGTGAAAAAGTGCAGCTGATTCTTCGCAGTAGTTTTTGGATGGTGCCCTTTTAATTATGGAGAGCAATAAACAGCATTTTCGTCATTTTTTTCTTTTTTGCTATTAAAAGGTAAAAATAAATTAAAAGGTTCAAGCCAGAAATAAATTAGCCAATATGTGTGGAGAAGATGTGTTAATAGTACATCAGTACCAGAACTGATTTGCAAAATTTTTCCTTCAAATGAGGAGGCCAAAAACCACCTCGATCAGTTTTTTTTACAGCAAAGACCAAAACTTTTATGAGCGTGTAATCATGTTACTACCAAAA
>JAPMOQ010015521.1:5104291-5117239 GCA_026543055.1 Argiope trifasciata | reverse complement strand
TAATAAATAATTTATTCATTAAACGAAAATTTCTTTTCATTTTGACACAAAAATACGAAATGACTTTCCGAACGACCCAATACTTATTAACTGCCATGGAAGGTGGATATGTTTGTTCTATTTATTGCATAATACAATGAGTATGTATTGTAATTTAATTGATAAAAAGAAATCCCCAAAGTATTTTAGTGTTTGAGTTTTCTGTGAAGAACAGGACAAAAAAAATACAAAAAAAACCAAACAAAACAGAACAGATAATTTGTTCTATATAATTGAAAAGTATGAGACTATTTAAAATTCCTAACCACAGTTAACATGCTCATTGTAATAAGCAAACCATCTGATATATTTGATATAACTAAATTCATGCTTAATAAATAAATGAAAATCATGATTCATTAATGAAATCAAATTTAATATATATGTAAAATAAAACAATAATTGACAAATCTTGAAATAGATTTTATTAAATATCTATTTACTTTAACATTTAGGGAAGTACATAAAAAGGCTGGTTAAACCAAAGGAGCTACAAATGAAATGCACATAATAAAACCAGAAAGTATAATACAATTTGTTAATTCTTCATTTTTAGACATTCTTGGTGACTAAGATTTTCATAGTGGAACTTTTAATTAAAACAGTGTAAAAAAGGTGAATTATGCTATATTAAGATTAAAAAAAACTTGTAAAAAAAGTAATCTCATGAAATTATCTCAGTTTGAGATATCTCATCTGTATTTTGTAATTATTCTGCAGATTGTCAAATTAAATTTCCATGTTAAATAATATAACAGTTATAATATATATAAATATTTGTAAAAATGTAATGATTTGTCTCTTTTTGGTCTAGAATTGTGAGAAAAAAAGAACTTTAATTGTCATGGAGGAGAAATCTAGGAACCGAAAGTATTCTTCCAAAAATACTGAAGATGCATCATCAAGCAAATCTAGTGAAGCTTCAAATTCACAGCTGACTAACTCTGAGCCAAATGATTATAAGCATTTTGAAAAAAAACCAAGGACATTTCCATCAAATAAAAGAGATTTTAAAGAAACAGTTAAGTATCAAGATACAGAAAGTTACACTTCTCAAAGACATCATTTCGTGGGAACTGGATTATACAATACTGACGAGATTGAAGATTTGCCTCCTCGATATCGTCAAAAAGTATCAAAATATATAGATAAAGTGTCAAATGTAGTGTCATATTTGTATGAGAAATTTCCAGATGAGTTTGATGTGACAAAAAATCCAGAAATTAAAGATATTCTGGAATTGAGTAATCCTGATATAAATAAAAAATTGCCAGCGAAAGTACCTCCACACTCAAAAAACCATGCTCACCTACAGAATGGAGAACAAAGCAACTTCACTGAAAGTTTTAACAGGCAAAGCAGTGTTTCTAGTCAAAACTTAAGCTGTAGTGAGGAAGCTTCCAATGATTCATCCAATATTTCTCAAAGTAGCAATAGATGTGATACTGATGTAAGAAAGGATCAATCTTCATCACGAAAAAGCTATAAAGCTGCTGATGTTTTTCATCAACCTTCATATTCAAAAGACCATGCTCATCTGCAAAATGATAGGAGAACTGCTAATATTAAATCTGGCCGACAAAGTAGTGCTCATAAACAGAATTTTAGCTATAATCGAGGAACTTCTAGTGAATCACGCGATAACTCAGAAAATTGTTGTAAAGTCGGTATTGATATAGAGAAAAGTAATGCTTCTGTACCATCATCTAAGAGTTCAAACCATTCTGCCAATTCTGCTCATAAAGATCAAACTTTACTATCTGGAGATTCTGGGCAGATACAAAATAAAGCAAGAAACAGCCATAGTAAAAAATTTGATAGACAAAGCAGTGAGCGTAGTAGAAACTTCAGTGTTAGAGAAGAACCATTGAAGCCTTATAAAAAATCACCAAATAATAATCATAATGTAGAAAAAGATCGGCCTTCATCATCATTGTCTAATAATTCTAAAAACTCCGAGAAACCTATTCAGGAAGCTTTAGATCTATCTATACATTCCAGACATCCTGCATATTTACAAAATAAAGACAGCAATTCCAATAGGACATTTAGCAGGCAAAGTAGTGCTTGTGATAAGAACTTCGCTTCTAAAGGAGGAGCTTTCAACAAGTCATATAATAATGTGCAAAATACTAGTCGATTTAATAATGATGTAGAATCTTTACATTCAGAAGAATGTGTGAACCCACCGAAGGAATCAAAAAACAATTTCAAAAAACATAACAGACAATTCAGTGCTGGCAGTAAAAACTTTAATTGTAAAAAGGATATTTTCAGTGATTCATGTAATAATTCACAGGATATTTGTACAGCTGATACTGATGTACAAAAAGACAAAGTTCTTATTTCTTCATGTAAAGGCCCAAGAGAGTCTGTTAAAGCCTCTTATGATAGGCATCTGCCTTCATGCTCAGGGAATTCTGCGCCTGATCATAAGAAAGAGAGCTGTAGCTCAAAGAAAAGATTTCCTAAACAAAGTAGTGCTCATGGTGGAGATAACAATTATAAAGTGGAAACATCTCACAATTCGCCTAATAAAGCAGAAATCGGTAGAACAGATTCTAACAAAAAGCGACATAAACCTTTGGTACCACCTAAAAGTTCTACCGATTCTCACCATATTACTCATGAAAATCTTCATCCCGATTCATCTTATCAAAATAATTCATTATCATCCAAGAGCTTAAAGCATTCTAGTGAAACTATTTATAAGGATTTAAAATTTGATACTAGAACAACCCTTATAGCAAGAAATGACAATGTAAAGGATAGCTATGTGCCACGTCCAAATATAAAAAAGGCTAAAGAGTCTGGATTCTTTATCATTGTTAATGTTTCTGATAGAACAGATGATTTAGAATACTGGACCGAAATTTTCCGTGGCTTCTTAAAACATAACAGATTTACTTTGGAATTTTGCTGCAAATTTTCTGAATCTCTTGTTTTGAATTTTGAGAGAAAATCTGATGCTTTGGAGGCTGTTCCTATACTTAAAAAGAAAAAAGACGCTACAAAAAATCTAAGAGACCTCCATTTAACTCTTACATCACGGTTAAAATATCATTTAACCAGACCATGTGATTGTAGTGCTTCTATGTTTCAAAATTGCAAGAAATATTTCAATGACTTTGCACATAAGTTTGTTCAAGAGCATAGAAGTAAAATTTCTGAAATTCAGAAGGAAATGAGAGCTTTGAAAAATGTAAGAAGTAAAAAACAGTGCAAAGAAATGTATTTGAGCTTGAACGAAAAACTGGATGTCCTAGAAAAAATGCAAAAAGTTTTTAAGGAATTCGTGAATATTTTGGAGGAGAAATTAGCTTTACATGAAAAATTTGCTACAAAAGGAACTTTAACTTTAAAGGAAAAATTTATTTTAAAAGATGAAAAGTGCTTTGAATTCACAAGTCAAGAAAGAGCAGCTTTGAAGGAATTGTTGAAATTAGAGAGAGAGTTTGATGAAGGGAGGAAATCTTTAGAGCATAAAAGAGTTTTGGAAGATGAATTGAATTCACAAGTAAAATTGCCTACCTATTCTGTGTCATTAGCTATCCGTAAGTTAAAAAAAATGTTTAGTTATGAATGCAATTCATTTCGACGTTGTTTACCAGTGTATTCTAAAAAAGGAGATTTACTCGATTCAATTCGAGAATATTCAGTTTTAGTTATCAGTGCAGAAACGGGATCTGGAAAAACTACTCAAATAGCAGAATATCTTCTTCAGTCTTCAATTGCTGATAGAGGTACTATAATTTGTACACAGCCACGTAAAATAGCTGCAGTCAGTGTTGCAAATTTTGTCTGTGGACAGATAGGAACTGCTGTTGGTAAATTGGTTGGCTATGATATAGGTACAGAAAAGAAGTATGACAGTAATACTAAAATTATATACATGACTGACTATGCATTATTAAAAAAGCTCTTGCGTAATAGAAAATTGCGTGGAATTTCTTGTGTTATTATAGATGAAGCTCATGAAAGGACTCTTTATACAGATCTAGTACTTGGAATGTTAAAGGATTGTATAAGTGAAAGACTTGATCTTAGACTTATTGTAACATCAGCTACTATAGATGCATCATTATTTGTTCAACACTTTGGTGAACATCAATCTAAAGTTATTGAAGTTCCTGGAAGAACTTATCCAGTAGAAGTAGTGTGGTTAGAAAAAGATGTTGAGGTAGGAGATGATTATGTCACGGAATGTGTAAGAACTGCTTTGAGAATTCACCAAGAAGAATCTGATGGTAATATATTGGTATTCCTAACATCACCCGGAGAAATAGATGAAGCTATAATGATGTTTAAAGATTGGTGCGCAGAACCAGATCTACCTGAACTTTTGTGTTTGCATGGTAAATGTGATTTACAAGAACAACTTCTTGTTTTTCAAGCCAATCAAGATAAACGAAAAGTAATATTTGCAACAAATGCTGCAGAAACTTCATTAACAATTCCAGGCATCAAATATGTAATTGATAGTGGAAGAGCAAAAGAAATGGTTTATTATCCAGAAAAAAACAAAAGTTGCTTATTAGTGGACTTTATCAATAAGAGCTCTGCAGAACAACGCAAAGGTAGAGCAGGACGTACCCAACCTGGGGTTTGTTATCGCATGTACAGTGAAAGAAATTATGAAGAAATGGAACCCTCATCAAAGCCTGAAATTTTAAGAACTAATCTTCAAAAAGCTGTTCTTAAACTTTACCAGTTTGGTTTGGAGCCAAGAATATTCAGTTTTGTCGAACCTCCTCCAAAAGAGGCACTTACAAAATCTCTTGAATCCTTGGAACATTTAGGTCTAATAAAAGAAAACAAGCTGGGATTTAGTCTAACAGAATTAGGGAAGAAAGTGGTAGAGATCCCAACAGAACCACATTTAGCAAAACTTATTCTAGAAGGTGTAAATGCTGAAATAGGTTATGAAACTATAATAGTAGCTACTCTTTTAAATGAAGCTGGAAGATTATTTTTCAGAACTGAGGAAATAAAAGATGTTGCAGATGAGAAAAAAAGGGTATTTTGTCAAGAAGATGGTGATCTGTGCACATATTTAGAAGTTTATAAACGTTGGCTTGAAGAAGCTAAACCTGAAAGAAACAATTGGTGCGTAAAAAATTATGTAAATTCTAAAGCTTTAAAATCTGCTACAAAATCAATTCAGGAAATTTTGACTACTCTTCACCAAGAACTTGGCATTCGTGTAAGCAGACGTTATAATAACTGTGCTTTTAAATCTCAGTTTGAAAGAATAGTATTTAATTGTTTCTCAGAAAATTTGTGTATGTATTCTGGGCATCCAAAACTGGGCTACTTTTCACCTCATTTCACTGAATCCTTATTTATTCACCCATCCTCATCTTTGAATTATCTTAAGACAGATTTTCCGAGCTTTCTTGTTTATAGTGCTTTCATGCAAACTACTCGAAACTTTCTTCTTGATGTAATGCCTATTAAAGAAGAGACCATTAAACAAGCAGTCCTTAAAGGTACGTTTCAGTTACATCCTGATTCCTTGAAAGGACTTCAACTTGTTCCAAAAACATTGGGTCCCTTTGGAGAGTCAGTCTTAATTAGGCACATTCTTGGCAGAAGGGGGACAAAAATCAATAATTTAGAATCACTTGTAGAGAGACTTACTCATTGTAAAAATTTTCAAATTGATGTTCGTGTAAATAAGGGTGTGATAGTTATATATTTGTTAAAAAAATATCATGAGACCGTAGCTCGCTATATATATGAAATGGTGGAGGAAGCCCATGAGGATATGAAAAATGAAGAAGAAATTGTGGAAATAAAAGATAGTTTTTCATCCTTTTGCCTTGGAGCTGGAGGTTTAATAAGTGATATCATAATGCCTGGGGAATTCAAAGAAGTAATTGTTGAACATCTGCTGAAGCTGCAGTTTAAAAAGTTTGAAGAAACATTGAAAAGTTTTGGACCTCTGCAGCTGTTGCAGGTTACTGATATAGAGAAAAATTCATACCGCATTTCTGCAAACTATATAAAAGTGTCAAGTGCACAGAAAGCTATGCTTGCTCTCAGTCAACAGAAAGGTCTGAGAGTGAAAGCTAATGTTCATGTACCTGTGGATAGTGAAGAACCTATGCCAATGTACAGAATGGAAGTAACATGGCTTCGCTCTCCTGCTACTGGTAGAGGTTGGGTTGAGTTCTATTCTGAATCTGATTGTATAACTGCTTCTGGAGGTTTAACATTATCATCTTTTTATATAGGAGATAATTACGTGCAATTCACCCCTTCAAATTCTGAAAAAGTACTAGATATGAAAAATTTACCGAATTTTGCTGATGAAGAAACGATTAAAAAAGAATTACTCAAAAAGCTGCCAGATTTAATCAAAATTAGAAATATTCATGTGATGCGTAAGAGAGTTCCACCTGTCACAGAAAAAGAAATGGAATATACAAAGGGTGAACTCAAGAAGTTATTTAGTACAAATTCTCTGATTGATTTAAAGTATCCAAATTCTAGCAGTAACTTCTGGACTGCAATTGTATATTTTAAGCATTGGGAGGATGGCGTTAAAGCTTTCAATGATTTAGATGGCAAAGCTAAAATTGATTCTATTCCGTTACAAATAAAAGTAATTAAGGAATCTCACTTGCAGTGTAAAACCCAGATATTTGAAACTATAAAAGAAGAACTTCAGCAGATAGAAAAAAAATCTAAAGGAGTTAAAATTTTTACTAGAAAGATTCGACAAAATTCTGTTGTAGATATTGGAATTTCGTGCAAGGGCATGCAGGAACTATTTGATATTCATTTTGAAATTTCACAATTGCTTCAAGGAAAGATCTTGAGCTGTTTAAATGAAAAGTATAATTGTCTATTTACAGCGAATTCTGAGAAAGAAATGAAAAACATTAAAAGAAACACAAACACGGCAATAATTTTAGATAGTACTCGAAAACAAATATCTATTTTTGGTACACCAGAAAACCGTTTTAAAGCCTATAATGAAATTTGTTCTCTTGTAACAAAAAGAATTCTATCTAAAAAGATAGTATTCAACTTAAGTGAGACACCTGCTGGATTTTTAAAGAATTTGTATTCTAAATTTGGCTTGGATTTAGGAGGTTTACGTTATGAATTCAATTTAAAATCGGCCAAAACTGAAGATGGTAAGTTGGTTCTTGAAGGAACGCAAACTTATCTGGAAAAGGTAAGCAATAATTTTTATTCATATAATATGTTTTGAATTTTTTTTTACATCAACATAATTTTATTTTTAATCATAAAGTTGAAATGTCAATGCCTATTAATTATGCTATTGTATTTCACTTCATTTATTTAAAGTAATTTGTAATGATGCATTTTGTTATCCTAAAATTGCATATTTATATAAAAAGCCTTTATAAAAGTACCTTTTGATTAAGAATGCCAAAGCAAATCCTTAATTAAAGAAAGGAAGAAAAAAATTGTGATCATATTCAATTTTCTGTGATTTGAGTATCCTTGTCTAAATATTGATCTTACTTTAATTCATCAGCCTGCTTTAGATGTTAGCAACATTGGGAGAGATGGGGATTAAAATCAGTCAGGCTATCACTTCTCGCAATAATTGAACTTGATAGCTTCTGGGTTGCGCCAGTTAATAGTTCCTTCAGTATTGTGGGAAAATAATTAAATTCTAAGGAGAATAAAACTAAATTTCCACCAATTTAAGTGTAATATATATATATATATATATATATATATATATATATATATGTGTGTGTGTGACTAATTTAATCATAAATAAAAAATATATATTTTAAATTTCCAAATGAGAATAAATATAATATAAGGGCTGCTTTTTAGATTATAATTTTATTTCAAGCAACAAAACTCTTAGTAATATTTATAAGTAACTTGAAAACAAAAGTTACAAAATAGAATGTAAATCACTGTATTGAGTTAGAGAAGAATAATAACAAAAGAAAAAAAAAACAATATTTGTTCTAAATCTATAATCTATTAATATTACTTTATGTATTCATTCTGTTAATGTATCATTACTATGAAGCATTCTACATTAGTCCATAGAATAATTTTCTTATATAACTTGAAATAAATAAATAATTAATTTTTCATCGCACTTCAGCCATTTATTCATTTTAATCTAATGATACTCAAAATATTCACATAGGCAAGAATTACATGCTTAGTATTTTTTAATATATAGGTTGAGCACTTTCTAGAAAACATCTGTTCAGAACTTTATGTCGAAAATTTGGAGGCTAAACCAGATGAAGATAAGGAAATCTGTGCCATATGCTTGGATCCTGTGACGTTTGATTATCATCGCCTGGAAAACTGTGGACATGCTTTTTGCAAAGCTTGCCTTGTATTACAATTGGAATCAAAGACTATACCTTTGTGTTGCATAAAACAGGTTTGGCAATATTTTCTGTTTACTTTTTGATAAGGCAAAAGTTTTAGTAATCCACCAAACATTGGAAAGATGACTGCCAGACTAACAAAAATGCTTAATAAGTAAAAAGTGTTTTTTTTTTTTTAAATTAAAAAAAACCCCTATATTTGTTGTTAAATATATACAGCTTTATGTAGGAGATTATAGTGTTAAATACTCTAAATCAGTGCTCCGCAACCTTTTCTCATCTACGACGCACCTTATTTTTTTCTAGAATTCCGCAGCACACCAAAAGTTAAATTATATAGGTATTAATTGATACACAAATTTTACAATAAATGTTTTTTTTTTAATTTGAAAAGTATACATACATAAAACCATAACATATTTATTTCTACGCAATCATAATAATTATTAATGTGATACCTGCGCTTGTTTCAATGAGCACAAAATTTTTATATTTGGCACAACACATTATGCAGTTTTCAACTGTTCTCACCAGGGGACCATTGATTAATTATTTAGTTATAGTAATTATTCTATAGTACATTTAGAAAAATAGACATTATTATGAAAAAAAATTGCCATTGTGTATTAAATACATGATGAAAAATTGTAAAATGTCAAATGCAATGTATTTGACCGCGGCACACCTGTATCTGGCTTGTGACACACCAGTGTGCCGCAGCACATCGGTTGCGGAGCACTGCTCTAAATTATATATAAAAATTAAAATAATAGTACATTCCTTGTAATGCTCTTTATTCCTTCTAAGAATGGTTGAATACTGTGAGAAACCAGATTGACACAGTACTGGTTTATTAAGAGGACCACTCTTAAGATAAGAATTTTAGCAGACAATGTGTTCTCTCAATTTCAGTTCTCTCTGGGAAAATGTTCTTTTTGATCTGCATTAAAAATGAAGTTACTTATTTATGATGTTTACTATTAATGTAAACTTATATATTTTGCATTTCATGATAAAACATAATCGAGAATAATGCTGCCTGAATGGCAATTCTAGACCTAATGGACTATTGCAAGGAGCATGATATCTTAATGTGAATTGTATTATTCTTATCAACCTGAAAGTAAAACTGTCTATATGCCTTATGCTGCCTTAACGATGCTTCTATGCTGCCTTAACGAAAAAATTAAAATCTATAAGAATTACTTTTTTATTTTTGAGACAGTACATATTGGCTATTAGTTCAAAACAATTGTGATGCATTTTAAAAGATAAGGAAATAGTCAGATGGGTACTTTTTTAATTTATTTATATTCAGTCTTCGAGCAATTAAGAAACCAAAGTATAATAAAGATTGTTATTGATTGATTATTATTATATATAATTTTGGGTTAATCCAAAGATTGTAGATTAAGCTGGGGTATATAAAGAGAAACTATTTTTAGAGATTTAGCAATTTTATTTACCATATGTGGTATAATTAATTTGTGTTTTGTATGCTGTCTTGTAAAATAGCAAAAAGTACTTTTCAGGATAATGGAAAATAATCTTTTCAAAAAATTACTCGAGATTTATTTATATTTTATTTAATTTCATGTAAGTATGAATAAATTTTCAGCGAAACTTATGTTGTTTAATTTGATATTCAAGCAAGGTAAAATGGGATATTTTCATCTGAATTAGGTATCCTAAGTAGTATATAAATAATTTATTATATATATAAATAAATTTGATGAATGTTATGGATTCAATTCTTTCAAATGAACAGATGTTAAAATATTTTGGATATGAGTAATATTGTATTTTATACTAGCAAAATTAAAAGTGCAAGGACTGCAAATTATCTTTTTACCCATTAATTTCAATTCATCTGATAAATACTGAAAGTGCAATTTATATTTTTAAATATTTTTTTTGTGAAAAAAATTAACTAAAAGGATTTTTTTTTTGTTATTTTGAAATAATTGTTCTTTTCTGTATTTGAAAGTTTATAAAGGTAGTTATCAAGATTAAATAACATTTAAAGAAAATATTATTTCTTAAATAAACTCCTCCTTCCCCATACACAGCCTTAACTGGTGACAAATATATATAATATATATATATATATATATATATATACATTCTGATTAAAAATAATGTGACCTTGTCAAAATATTAATAAATTGAAATTTGAATGAAACATTTTTTTTTTGAGGGAAATATCTATTCAGATATCACTTTTAATAACATTTTATGTAATTCTCATGCATAATGTGTTTTAGGCATGATTTTTATTTTATCTTAAATTAGTATAATATATAAAATTTTAAATGAAATTATTTTATAGCTAATGTTTTCAGTGTAAAACTGTTTTATGTATTATAATTCTCAAAATCTCCTTATTGTCTGTTATTTTACTAGATTTAAAAAGGAAACATCAGCTACATTAAATAATATTTTAAACCTTATGATTTTTCAAAAAATTGAAATACATAATATAAAAGTATATATCTGGGAGCTATTTTTTTCTTTGTAAGCTATTAACAATGTTCAATGTATAAAAAATACTACCACATTGAATTAAAATGTATGAATGGCAACACTGAAGCAGCTAAATCTGATTAAAAAATATCTGGACTATATTAATTTCATTCAGAAGAATGACAACAGTAAAGATAAAACAATATTTCTTATATTAAAAATTTTCATTTTAATGTAAGGTTTGTAACAATAAATTATGCTTCAAGGTATTTAAGTGTAAAATTTGAAAAAAGTTATTCAGTATTTTATTTTTTATACTATTCAAATGATCTAGGAGTTTTTATTTTTATATGTGTTAATCTTTCCTTTTTTAAAAAATAATTTTCTTATGATATTTCCTATATTTTTAAAAATATTTAATTTATTCATCAAATTTTACAGGATTGTGGGAAGAAATTTTATTTAATTGATATAAAAAAGCTTTTATCCTATGCTTCTGAAAATACAAAAAAGAATTTCTACAAAGCTGCTCTTCATTATCATGTCACACAAAATCCTAATGAGATAGTTTATTGCCCATCTCCAGATTGTCATAGAGTGCACAGAATATCCACTTCGAAAACGGAGCAATTTTGTGTTGGCTGTAAGAATGTGATTTGTACAAGGTGAGTTTTTTTTTTTTATAAAAATAAATTTAAAAAAAACTATTGACATATGTATGTTGCAAACATTACCCATCACTAAGAGTTAAAAATTGTTTGTATCCATTTATTAAGAATTTTGAGATATAGGTCTCTTTAAGTAAGAGAATTGTGATCAATGCATTTTTTTTTTTTTTTTTTTGCCAGAGTAATCAATTGACCTAATTTTTAATCCTTAATTGTGATGTGATAAATATGTTAATTATGGTCCTAATATTATTATCATATATTGCACTATAATTTTTCTGAATTTTTGTATGCATGTTATGTGATACATTGTTTATTTTAAACGAATATGTTTAGTGGATGAATTTTCACTACCAGCTTCCATGCTTTGTATACCACTTTGGATAGGTTATTGAAACCAGTGAAGGTTAAATAAATATTCTGTCCTGTTGTCAAATATTGATAAAATAGAATTTATTAGTCAATATGATCTAACTATGTAAGAATTTAACTACTGAAGAATTTTTCTTTCTGACTTATAATGTATACAAAAAATCATCCATTTTGAAATACTCCAAGAATGATTATTTAGTATCCCCCCTCCCCCAAATTATTAATTATCAGTATGGGTATACCTAGCTATTAAATGCTTCGAATTAATTAAAAATGCCATTAAAAAGTCTTACTGTCTTAGAACTTCCCACTGTAAATACTTAAAAAATAATTTATTAGTAAAGTGAACATTATTACTTTATCTTTTTGATGTTGAAGGTTAACTGCAGTGATTGACTAAATGCATTTAAAACAATTTATTATTTAGTTTTTTTTCTTTCTTTTTGTCTCATTCCCCCTAAGGAGAGGGAGGGGGATTGTCATATTGAAAGATAAGTACTGAATTAATTGAAAATTGAAGTGAATTCTTATGAAACTAAATATTTTTTAAATAAAACTAACAATATTAAATATTTTAAGTTTATTGTAGATATGCAATCAGGAAGATAAAAAAAATATTCCTGTTGATAATTTTTCACTTTGGTATCAGTTAAAAAGTCAGCATTCCAGAAGTTTTGATGCCTTTTCAGCTACAGAAAATTTAATTAATTTCTTACCAACAATTTAAATTTACTCTTTTTAATATTGGTGCTAGAAAAAATATTGTCAAACCCTGGTGTCATTTATTCATATTCATTTGACTCTTATATTACAAAATTACAATTCTTTTGCTTTAATCTCGATGAAAATAATTATACTATTGGTGATATTTTGCTTTATGTGAATTATTTTTAAATATAATTTCTGTTTGATTCTTGGGAAATTAATGTTTATTTGAACTTTTTCTACTAAAAAAGAGCAAAAAATCCTAAATTTATTCTTGATTGATAAATAAAAGAATTTATTAGGTTGTTCGGAAAGTAATTTCGTTTTTTCCTGACAAAGGATTTAATTGCATTTTT
>JAPMOQ010015521.1:5091870-5104281 GCA_026543055.1 Argiope trifasciata | reverse complement strand
TAATAAATAATTTATTCATTAAACGAAAATTTCTTTTCATTTTGACACAAAAATACGAAATGACTTTCCGAACGACCCAATAATTTCAGAAATGGATAATCAATCACAATTATGTATAGAGCTGCTTTAAAATTATATAATGAAGATTTACAATTTTATTAAAAAAATTAAATGCTTATATTGTTAAAAATTATATATAAAATATAATTAAAACATTAAATGTTATTCCTTTATTAGGGTTTTATGTATTATAAAATTATAATTATTGTGTTGTAATTTTCCTAGGATATTTATAAAGCATAACAATTTCTTTCTAAAATTTATTGATTTTATAATGTGCAGTTATATTTTATGCCATAAATAGATGTGCATTAAAATAAGAGTTTAAGTTCATCATTTAAATCGACCATTAATTAATCATTTAACTCCATTTAGAAAATATTAAAAAACATTTCAGTCTGTTTTTAAAAAAAGATTCTTTGATTTATAATGGCCATTTTTAAATTGTTATTTTCTTCTTAACATAATAGATGCTGAATCATTTTAAAATTAATTTTGTCAGTTCTTTGTTAATATACTTTATAATTTAAAGGTATTTAAAAAATTTTTTTTACATAAAGTCATTAATCAGTTTACTTTATAATTTTAGATGTAAATCACTGTACCATTATGGAATGTCTTGTGAGTTTTTCCAGAAAAGTGATGGGGATGAATATTTTCAAACAAAGGTATATATTAATTTTTTAAAGTCGTCTTATTATAAAAATATTTAAATAGGAGGCATATATTTTCATAAGTACTATTGATTTTTGTTAATGTAAAACAAGATTATTATTTCATGTTAATAATTCCTAGAAATTAATCATAAATAACTTAATAATCATTATTTTTACATTTTTGTTATAATTTTTTATAGTCCATCTGAACTGAAGATGAAAACTGAATGATAAATTATCAAATTGCTAACCTCTTTCTATTTAATTGGGCTTTTTATAATGTTAGTGAATGGAAGTTCTTTTATTTTTTATTTAATAAAAGAGTTATCTTCTGCATTTTACATTAATGTGTATAATCAATTGTAATTTTAAAATTATTAAGTAATTTATTTAAAACAGTTTCAGTGAGTTTACAAAATTATTATTTAGATTATCACTTAAAGCTTTCCTCTTCGAGGTTCCAGATCTTGATAATCTGAAAATCAAACACTATTTATTTTGCAAATTTTTTATATTTTTTTTCTCATTGAGGGCTCATTGTCCATTTTTTTCTGATAAGTTAATCTTTTTCACTGTGACTCAAAAGTATGATGTTTGTCACTTTGTTGTCCTCATACTGTTCACAAATGAGAAATTAATCAATTAATTTTGAAAATTTCACATGTATACCAATATTTTCATATCATATCAGATATATTGTGAAGTCCTGTTTTAGTAAATAAATTATTTGAAACTGTTTCAGTGAGTTTACAAAATTGTTCTTAGTTTTAAAAATGAAAGAATTTAATTACGAGATTTCGCTTTTGATTTGTCACAGATTCCTGGAATTCAGTTGAAACTATATATAGATAAATATTTAATACTTAGAGAAAGGTGGTTAAAAAATTTTTTTCTCATAGAAAAAATTGGGCAAATGCATTTTGGCATGTAAAGTTTATACATAAGTGATATATTTCTATAAAATATAGGGGGAAAAAACTGTTAAAAAGGAGATATATAAATGCTTGTGCAATTTTTGTTACATGTAACAATTTCCATGTACTTTACAAGAATGTTGGTAGGAAAATGGTCATGACATTGTAGAATATTTTCTTTCAAAATATAAATGTTTTGATAATGTGGCAATGAACTGCTTGTCAGGAATATTGGTTGCATTTAATTTGAATTATATATAATAAATTAACTTACTGTATACCCAGAAAAATATTTTTAAGCTTAAAAGTATTGTGGAAAAGAAGCTTTTACTAAAATGTAGCCATGTAAATTTTGATGGTTTTGTCTTACTTCATTCCTGTAGACACCTTATAGATAATGATAAAAATTTCTGAAATGTAATACTAATTTGATCGATTGTTTATGTTCTCTTATACCAAAGATGCCTACACTAATTATAGGACTATAATGAATTTTTGACCTATTCAATATAAATGTATACTTGTAATTGGGAAAGAAATAATCTAAATTCATAATAGAGTCATGTCATCAAACTCAAAACCCTAAATTTTAAGCGCAATTATTAAAACATCTTTATTGATAAATTTTAGTTACAGAGATGGTTAACTTTTTTAAACATTTGTTTAGTTAAATATTTCTAATGAAAATTAATTTTTTTTTCTTCCAGCGTTATTTGTTGATTACATATCCAGTCGATTTACCCATTTAGATAACATTAAAAATTTCATGAAATATACAATTTTTACATCATGATTCATAACTTTAAAAAGTTAATGTCTCTTAATTTTTTTTTCTAGTTGTGGATGCAGGAGGATATTGACATGAGAAAGCAATGCCCATCTTGCCATACTTTGATTGAAAAAGAAAGTGGCTGTAATCATTTAGAGTGTGCAAATTGCAATTCTCATTTTTGTTGGTTGTGTTTAGCAATTTTTCCAACAGGGATGGAGGTTTATGATCATCTTCCATATTGCCCCAAAAATCAAACTGCAGGCAATTAGAAACCCCATTTTTTCTTAGTTTTTATTAAATTTTCTGTTTGATTGCTTCCAGTGGGATATTGAATCATTTTTCTAATTTCTTTCGAATGTATAATTTGACCGGTTTTGGTGTTTTTTTCTCTTTATCATTCTGTGCATTTATCAAATTGTGTGCTGTCTACCTTTTATGAAAGTTTGCAATTGAATAAATTTTGGTTTTGTTATATAATATTAGTTTTTTAAAATTTGCATTCACTATAAACTTAAAATTGAGTGATTTTGTTATATTTTAAAAAGTATTTGTTACATTTTCTTGGTGTAATAATATTTCTAATAATAATTTTTTTATAATAATCAATATTAAATCAAATGTTACTTCATTTTGCTATTATTATCTTGATTAATTGAAAGACATAATCTATGAATTTCTTTTCCTTTCAAGTGTTGCACTGAAATATAATAAAAATCTATTTTTTGCAGGTTAATTGTCATATTTCTTATTTCACAGAATACATTTATGGAATGAAACTGTTTTTCTTATAAATAAACAAAGAACAGCTGGTTACTCATAAATTAAAACCCTTCAATAAGTGAATTTATTTTAAAAAAATGGGGCCTATAATAGCATTAACATTATAGTTAACATATTTTCTTTTCATGATCTTGAATGTTTGGAATCATGAACTAGTGTTTTGGTCCCTAAATGGAAGAAACTATTAAATTGTGGATTTTAAAGCTATTCTATTACATTTTTAGTTAATATTCCTGAATGATTTTTTTTTTTTTACCTACAAAACTGTATTATTTCAAGTGTGTGGAGGAGACCTTTTTCGGAAGGAATCACTACTTTTAAAGAAAGAAAAATTAAGTGAAAAAAGCATTTAATATTTCTTATTTTTGTTAGTTTGATAAATACTTTAAAAAAATTATCATGAATGCATTTTATTTAATCTTATAAAATTCAAATTGTCATAATTATCATAAAGAAAGAGCATTTAAGATAATTTTTAGTAGTTGCCTGTATTGTTATTATCAACCATCTAGTTGGTTTTTCTTTATTAATGGTTAAAAAAAAATGACATATTTTATATAATTTGACCGTACAGGAAAATATTTTTAAACATTGAATTTTTATCGACATATAATTCATACCACTATTTTAGGAATGTTACATAATTTTTTGCATGTATCGTTATATATCCGATTATATTTTGTAAAGAATGAGTGAGTAAAAATGAATGCTTTAAAAAATCTTAATTCTGATTTTAATACTTTTATAATTATTACAAAGTTTCTAAAATTTTAATAAAAGCATGTCTTACATTTGATACCTACTTAACATGGAAAAGATAATATAAAATATTAGTTAAATTTTTTATAAAATATGAATATTAAATTTTAAAAGCAAAATACTATTTATAAATTATAATTTAATGTTTAGGCACTTTTCAGTAAATAAAAATTATTCCAAGGTATTTTATTATGAATTAATATTGCCTCCTCCCCTACAATATTACAAATTAACTGTAATTTTAACTCTTTATTAAGGCTGTAAATAATTTGACACTACCTTATTGTTAAATGTTAACAGTTTCTTTTTAAACAACTGATTTTGATGGAGAGTTTTCAAATTCGTAAATGAACAGTAGTAACTTATAGAGGACTTAAAAATCAGTAGGTTTTGTATTGGAGTGTACTTGTTTTTCACCTACTGGCTTATAAAGGACATAATTGTGTATTGTTATATGGACATAGTGTATTGTTAACTCTGATGAAGTGAAAAAAAAAATGATTCTCAAATTTTGCAACTACCAAAATTAAAATATTTAGTTTGTGGGGAATAAATTGATACATATTAATAAATATTTCAAACATTTTTTCACATTAATTATCAGTTTCAGATATAAGTTTTCATCAAAATCAATAGTTTATTCTTTTAATAGGAATCAAAGGGGGAAAACTTAAATATTATTTATTAATGGTTTAAAAAAACTTCAATGACATTTTTTATATAATTTGGCATAATATTTTTTACATATTTTAATAATTTTTTTTGGAGGGGGGGGGCAAACAATTGCTTCATCCCATCAGATAGTGCACAGGTCCAATGTCCAATTTTTAATCCTCATCGTTTACGTTTATTTGGAACGTCATATTCAAACATTCGTGACTTGGTGGGTGAACATCCCCATCCAAATATTTTTACTTTCTTGAAAGAAATTGGTTTTTTCCATCTTATTTAACTAGAAATTTTTTTTATCTCCACATATAAAATTTTTTACAAATTTACCTTTTTTTTAGGTTTTTAGAACTGTACTGTATCTCCCCAACCATATATTTAGCACAGCATGGGCAGAAATGTTTCTTGTGCCACAAAACCCTAACTAACTCCATTCACTGGAAGTTTGGCTATCTGATTATATGTAAATATGATAATTACAAAACATAAAAAAACTAATTTGGTACATAGAATTAACATCTAATGCAGAGCTCTGTTTCACGTTTTGAACAAAATAATTAAAACAGTTAAGGATTTGACCACTTGTTGATTAGTGCTGGTTGACTAGTGCCGCCTGTTGATTAGTTGATGCATTGGAATGCTTGTATATATGATAACCAAAAAATGCAGTGATTTATGTGAAATTAATTATGTCTTCTGGTTACCAACAATGTATGCAAAATTTTGTTTTTAGTGGTCAACAAAAAGACTTTCAAAATGCATACTAGTTTTTTTTTTTTTTTTTTGTCGTATTACGAAGCACAAAATGTTTATGTGCGAAGTTTGAAAATTAAAATCTGAGCACTCGTGACATTAGCGAGTGGTTCGAAAATCTACAATTTTTCTCAAGTGAGAATCAGGGCGGTTTGAAGAACATCTTTATTAGAGATAATGCAAGATAATTACTGAGGGGGCGGGAAGGGATCTATACTTTTATTCTCATAAGAAATCATTAATTTTAAAATATGCCAATAATTTTTTTTTTTTTTTTACAGATTTGTGAGATATGGCTTACATTTTATAGATTGCAAGAAATATGATAATTTTTACAGATTGAAACTCATTTTCTTTTTACAGATTTTTATATTTCATTTAAGGTTAAAGTTATATTGGGTATTCGAAATTTATGCTTAGATAATTATCACGAACATTGTGAGATACGTGGGTTGGAACTTTACTAGTTGCAACTATTTATTTGCATGGAATACAAAAGCGATTCATGTCCCCATGTTTCACAGTCCTTCAGTACAGTCACCAGTATTGTGTACAACCCGTTTACAACGATGTGGAAATAGCAGAATACCTGTAGCATTGCCTGTTCTGTTGATAGTTCAAATGGGCCGGTCTACCGACTCAAGAGTCTCTGGACGGTCTGCTGTGGGGGAAAGCTATGCTTTAGAATGACACTATCACAGTCGTATACAAGAGTCAGCATAACTTTCACACAACTGGGGTTCTGTAGAAATTTCGAACGTCTTGATGATCCATAATGACACTGTGGTGATATCTTAATAAGACAGATAACATCTACGGGACATGAGCATGCTTTTGCCCTGTGGTTATGTTATCGGCTTTCAGACCCAAGGGTCCCTGGTTCTATTTTGAGAGCCAATATCACCTCCCACAATGGTGACCTCGTACTATGAACCTTCAACCTTCATGCAACTGATGTGGCGCCATCTAAAAGCAACCAAAGTCGTCAGACTCGCATTACGCAACAATTCACGCCCGCTTGCCATTACGCTTGGCTCGACCAAGAAGCTCTCCACTCGCCAAACAAACATCAGTATGGTACAATTAGACAAAATAGCTACACACAGCAACCACTCATTCAACAAACCAATTCATCACCACTCAACAACAACGCATATCGATCGTCTAACTCACTGGAGGGCGAGTCTGTGGTAATATCTTAATAAGACAGATAACATCTACGGGACATGAGCATGCTTTTGTCCAGTGGTATGTTACTATCTTTCAAATCCAAAGGTCCCGGGTTCTATTCCGAGCCAACATTCATTTCCTACAACACCATTCGTTTGATTGGCCTTTCAATCTTGACTGGTATTTTCCCGCCCAAATCTCATGCAGTGCAATGATACTAATGTACAACTTCTGCTGCTGCACACTCAATTTTTAACCAACTTCGTTGTTCTTCTTTTGAAAACCTCCTGACAACACTTACTTTTAGACCGCAAGCTAATACTTGGATCAGTTCGCGTCACTCCGCATGCGCGTGACGAAGAAAGGACGAGTCTTTTTTTGCTGAGAGGTAAGGTAGGTATGTAGCTAACGTGTGGTATACGTGACTTTCTTTGGTTCTGTTGCATGGTAATTTTTACAGCAGTGTAGCCTCTATTAAATTTCCAACCAACGTACATTACATTGAACTGGATTGTTATGAATAATGAATATAGTCACTCTGACTACTCGCTCACTATGTTCGAGAAATGTCTTAATAGAAATCTAAAAAAAAAAAAAAATATTTTCTTTGACTTCATTTTCTGAGAAATGATTCGAGGCATAAGCGAATGGAACATGGCATCGCGTGGGAGTACAGATAGAATAAGAATGGATATGAATGGTTTGGTTGCGTGGCGTTTTTACAGCAGTGTTGCCACTATTAAAGCTCCAACTTTTCTGTTAATATCTAGCGACAAGCCTAAAACTGTAAGTGTATATTGCTATGGCGTACTTTCTCCTTGCTATTTTCATTGTGTAATTTATGACTTAAGATAGCTCTAATTCGCAATATTTTATAAATCAATTATGAAGTTCATATATGTATAGAACGACACTTACAGAGACCGAAATCGAACAGGCATAATCCTAAACTAATGAAGTATCACCCCATAGTTTTTGCTTATTCTGTACTAGCCGCCTTTGGCGACCAGCTGGTTCGCCATGAGTAATGTGTTCTAAAATTTTCAAATCAATCACATATTCATTAGCCTTGAAGTAATTCCGCGCAATAATTGGCCTGAAATTAATATTTTCTTTAAGATGATGGACGGAAAGTTCTAAAGGAACACGTTTTCCTAATAATATTCATTAATTTTATAAATCAGTCTGTTTTAATGATTGATTTAGAAGACTGAATGATGTAGCAACTTTCATTTAAAATATTAATAGAAATATTTTGTAAAATATGGCTTACAAAGCAAAGCATGAAGAAATCTCAAACTCATTATTCATAAATGCATTGTTTGACTCAAACTACATAAAATGTAATTATTTACTTCATTTATATCAAATTAATAGTATTAAACAATTATATATGCTTATTAATAATATTTTACGAATTGGCCATTGGACCGGAATTTGTATGCATATCCTGTATAAATTCAATCCTGTATAAATAAAAATTTGTTGAATTAATTATTTAGATATTGCAAATGATTATAGAAACATTTGCTTTGCATTTATTTTTTTAGAAAATATCTCATTTTTTATTTTTTTTATTTTATCCAGTCACGTGCTGAAAGTTATATTTCTTTAAATTTAATTTGCGATGATCGTTTTTTTTTTTTTTTGAATTTGAACTTTCGTCATTGTTTTCTTTTATTTTATCCAGTCACGTGATAAAAAACATGGTTAAAATATTTCTTTAAAAATAGAAGCTTACGTTATACATTAAAACACTGATACCATTAGAAGGCTAATTTTTTAATCTTTAAATTGATGTAAAAATTATGTTTGTGCTATAATATTTTCGGAAGTTATTGGGGAAAAACGTCGAAATTTCGCTTAAATTTTAATTAATTCAAATTCTAATTAAAAATTCGAAAAAGGGCTCCGAGGTGCACATTTCCAACCTCCAAGGTATACGTATATCAAATTTGGTAGCTGTAGGTCTGGGTCTGTTCCAAAGGTCTGGCCTGTAGAGCGCCAACACACACACACACACACATTGATCTTTATTATAAGTATAGATATAGATGAAAGTATCATGATATTATCGATACTGATAGTGGGGTGGTCGGATGTAAGAAGTATTATTCCTCATCATTAATTATCACATAGAATTATGGGTCTTGGGAAAATATATAAATGTTATTGGTATTCAAATTTTTATATTTTAAGTCCTGCAAATAAGCGTTTTATATTTGAAATATGTTGAAAAAAAATAGATTCTGTATTATTATTAATATTTTTTTAGGCCGATTGAAATCAAAATTTGACATAAGACTACAATTGTAGTCATAAAATCGCATAGTTAATTGCATTTATGTAAGTAGTGTTTTTGTTACATTTATATAGTGTATTTACATTTTTATAGTGTTATGTTACATTTATGTAAGTAGTCGCGCATACGACAGCACAGACCGATAGACGGTTAATCTTTGACGAATTTGGCACTAAATTTTATATGGATCTACATTTTTTTTTTTTTCATTTTAAACCTATATATTAAACTTCATTTGTTCAGCATTTAACGTTTTCTAGTTATCGTGTGGATTATTTTTAAGGGTAGTATCTTAAAGCCTTATCACACGGCAAAATATCGTCCGCACTTTTTATCAGCAATTTTCTGTTTTTACCGTCACGAACCGGTCAAGAAAATTTCTCATCATCGTCAACTTTTTTTAACCAGCTTGAAAATGCTGACGATAGTGATGGAAATATTGTCTGCAAACGAAATTTAACCAATCATGTGAAACTTTAAAATGACGTCACTTTCGTTGTCGTTGGCTGACGAAAAGTGCGGACGATATTTAGTCGTGTGATAAGGCTTTGAAACGCAAGTTTAATTGCCAAACGAAGCAAATGACAAAACAAATGTCGCCAACGTGAACATAACGCAACAAAATAGCCAAGTGTTACTACTTGAAATCTTACGTGGTTTTGCAATTTTTGGGTTTTTTTTTTTTTTTTTTTTTTTTTTTGGCGATATTTTCGTCGCGGTCGTGTAAGGGAAAAGTACCCTTAGAGTAAACTGGGCAAATTTACTTTCAGTGGTTTTTTTTCCCAAATTCGATAAAGATCTACAAAATCTGATGCTGCATTTATCAGATTTCATCCATCTAGCATTAAAAAAATTAATCACCAAATGTTTAAAATTTCAATTATATTTTGTGGGATATTTTTAGGTAAAATAACAAGTAACAAACAGTAAGATTTCGTATTAAAATAAGTAAGTATTCTTGGGGGAATAAATAACTTAATGCTTTCCCTTTCATTTTCTCGTATATTAAGACAATATGGCATGTTTTAAGTTCAACTTCGTTACACATTGAAGAGGATAGTTATGACAAAAAGTACTTTTTTTTCTTTCATCAAAAGGGCTCCAAACTGATAAATCTTCAATTTTGATATCAAGACCATATACCAAATTTTATTTATCTAATTCAATGTGTTTTCATACACGCAAATCTAAATACTGACAGCTGATTAAATGTTGATAAATTTGATCCAACGTTTGATATTTGTCAACAAATCAGGAGATAAAAACCATAAGTTAAATTTCATCCATTTAGAGCACTGTTTAATTATTAATTATCATGTTTGTAAGAACATAGACGGACTTCTTTCAAAAATTAATGTTTATCAGTAATTTTGGTGTAAAGATCTCAAACATAATTTTATTTAGGGTTATTCTATGCTTGAGTTATCAAATTCACAGACAAACCGAGTGACTAGCAGACATTATTAGAATATTGAGATTTGCGGAATCAGAGAGTTTCTAACATTAAAATTTATCAAATCAAGAAAAAAGAACCTTTTGATAAATGGTTGTACTTTTTCTTCTTTGTATATTTCATATGCGGGATAGTTAAATAAAATGTCTTTCAATGATTATGCATTATAACAATGAAAAAGAAAGAAGCAAATAAATTAAACATATTTTATCTCTTCATTTCTGAGATTACAAGTGAAAATGAATTCATAAAAAACTACACATTTCCAACTCAAATAAAAAAAATTCAATCTAAAATTTTAAATTGGAAAGCTCTTTTTAATCAAAGTTTCGAAGTACTGAATCAGATACATTAACTAAAACTTAAAACCAAACGAGAAGCTGAATATTAAACAAAAATTGTTTCGGTTCATTTATATTTCACTTGAGGCGATTCATTTTTAAAAGAGAGAAAAAAAAAAAAATCATGTACGATTATCTAAATAATCAGGGAGAGTTTGCATTAATCCAAAGTTGTTAGAACAAAAAGATTAAAAAAGAACAATATTCGGAAATATAAAATTGGTTTCTAGTTCGTAAAAAAAAGGAAGATAAAAACTGAAATGGTGGTAGATAAATAAATGAAAAATGTTGAATATTTCTTTAAAATGCGAAGAAAAAAATCGTTTGGTGAAAACTTTTTTACATCGTTAATATGTTCTCGTCTGAGCTAAAAAACTTTTTTAAAGCATTTTTTCAAAAGGAAAAAAAAAAAAAAAAAAAAAAAAAACCAATGATTAATAGAAAAAGTTGTAAAAATTTTTGAGAGAAAAAAAGACAACTTTACTTGAGAAGTCGGCTGTTATCCAAGAATGAAACAAATTTTTGTTCTGAACAAATTGTTAAAGGAATATGGCCCGAAAGTTTTTATTTTCTTTTTAAGTGAAACCTATTAAATATTCTAGAATTCTTCTTTCTAAATTGAAACTGCTGAAGCTTTATCAAGAACAGAAAATCAAGTGAAAGGGCAAAAATGATATCCGAAATTGGACAAAAATATTTAAACTAGAATTTTAAGCTTGTAGCTGTTTTTTTTATTCATATTTTTTGTAGGCGTTATAGGTCATGAGTGATAAGCAAGATGTTTTGCCAGTAAAAAGTTCTGTATTATTGTGCTTAATTATATAGACCAAAATATGATACTCCATTTCACTTTTTCTATTTAATCAAGGCAACTGTGAAAATGTTTAGTCAGCGGATCCCACACTCCGTCTGAAGGGACAAAATAGTATCCAACTAAGCACATTCTTCTAAAAGATGTCTATGATTCCCTTAGTGATGGAAATCCCTGTTGAAATCTCACTGTATAAATTCACAGGGATTAAAATTTTCGGCAGCTTTTTCTCATTTTGTCTGTGTTGTGCTCGTCGCTACTGCTTGCATATAATGCGTGTCTCTTTCGGGATGCAATAAAGTGAACTTAATAATTCAAAGTCTTATTTTCTTTCTTCGACCACAACTCTGCTTTCAAAATCATGCTTACATTGTACAGGGTGATCAGCGAATAAGCCCCGATTTCAAAATTAAATATCTCTACAAAAAAGGTCGATAGAATTATGCGGTAAACTGTACGTTTATTAGCAAAACCGCAAAAAAAATGTCCAAAAGTTAGAAAATTTAGTTACAAAAATCGTTAACAGATGGCGCTCTGCGCTGAAAACTCTTCAACTGAAAGGAGTCTTAAAAAATAAAATAAAGTAATGCGGTCTCTGCAATAAAAATACAATTTTTTCAAAATGTTCTCAGTTCGAAACAATGAGGTGGCGTAATCGAACAATGAAATTTGACATCAAGTCTTGCAATGTCTCAACGGAAATGGAATCACATGCAACACCAATCAACGATTCAAGCTCACCTAGAGTGGCGGGATTGTTTCTATAGACAGTGTCTTTCAATGCTCTCCGTAGATAGAAGTCACTAGGAGTCAGATCGGGAGTCATTTTTCGTTTTTGACGTCTATGGGCATTGTGATTAGAGCGCCATCTATTAACAATTTTCGTAACTAATTTTTCTAAACGTTTATACAGCATTTTTACAGTTTTGCTAATAAACGTACAGCTTACCGCATAATTCTATCGATCTTTG
>JAPMOQ010015521.1:5075260-5089198 GCA_026543055.1 Argiope trifasciata | reverse complement strand
ACACACACACACACACACACACACACACACACACACACACACACACATACACACACACACTTATATATATATAAATACAACCATAAAAGCATTAAAATAATTAAAACGCATTTCCTGAGTCAATAAAAATTAAAACGAAACTAATTAGATAGAAATCGAAATTAAAATTTATATATATGTATATAAAATTACGGATTACATATACATATTACTTAGATAGAATAACGGAAACTTAAACAAAAATTACAAATGATACAGATATTATTTTCACTAATTTTTATTAATTTTAAATGAAATTCATTAATTTTCATTAATAAAAAATTAAAAAAAAACATAAAATATCCGCTGAACGGTGGCTATGTCGTTTTCTTATTTTGGACACAATATTACTTGAAATTGAAAATACTCGTTCATAAGCAACAGAGCTTGCTTTTATAGTTTTCATGGCATCAAATTATAAATCTAAGTTTTTTTATTCTTCTATTCGTTGCCTCAAATCATAAAAATTTAACTTTCATTGTCTTTGGTTTTGCAAGTTTTTCTACAGGGTCTTCAAGAAATTTATGAATTGATTTTTCCATGGCTTCTTTTTAAAAAGCATTACTGTAATGAATTGTTTCTTCGATTTGCTCTTCACCAGAATCGGTTTCCAAGTAAAAATTTGGAAGTGTTCTAAACAATATCTTCCCGGATAACTTAATAACTTCGGGTTTTGAAACTAAAGAAAATAAACACGATTTCTTTGCTGAACTAAAATTGTTTTGTGAATTTGTTTGTGTGAAAACTGTTTTGAAACAGTTACAGCAACAGTTGTTAATTTTACTTGTCTTCTTTCTTGAAATCATTCTTTTAAAACATATAATAATTCCAAATTTATTTTAGTATTTAAATTTTTCAGTTCATTTAACAGAAATTGAAATATAACATCACTTGTTGATAAATTGGCATCTTGTCGCCCTAAGCCTTCGGCTACTAGACAATTCGGTCCCAACCCATAATTTTTTTTCTTCCATTCTTTCTTTTTATTCTTTTTATTCTTTTTTTTTTAAAAAAAAAAAAGAGAAAAGTTCAGGCTTTCCGAAAAATCGTTTTCAATAATTTAAAAATAGGCTTTCCAAAGTGACAAATTTACTTAAAAAAAACCGGTTTTGAAAAACAATCTAACCTTAGTCTAAGAGCAAGTGAATCAACTATCTACAGAGCAAACTGCTGGACTTAAAGCTACCAAATTTGGACCGGGCTTTATAGGGTGAAAACAAACATATCGGATAATTTCTTTATTGAGATTTTAATTAATTAATAAATAAATAGTTTTTGGAAATTTACAAAAATATTTCAGCAATATTCAAATATTATACATAAGTAATCAACCATAAAAGCATTAAATAATTAAAACCAATTTCCAAAATGATCAAAAATGTAATTTTTGAAAACCGAAATTGATTATGTTGGAATCAAAATTAAAATTTAATTCGGAATTAAATTACAAAAAGTAAACAAAAATGAAAGCTAAATGAAATAAAACCTTTTTATGAAACAAATCTGAATTAATATAATTTAGTAAACGAAACTAATTACGGAAACGAAATAAATTAGAATAAAAACTATATTATTATTAAAACTATATTACGAATACTATATTATTGTTAAAACAATATTACGGAAACTATATTATTATTAAAACAATATTACGAAAACTATATTATTATTAAAACTATATTATAATTTACTAGATTACGAAGCACAGAATGATGTGTGGAGAAATCTGAAAATAAAAATCTGAGCATATGTCATTCATGTTAATATTAAAGAGGAGTCGTATTTCTACATGTAAATTATAAATCATTACCCCTACATGCTTCGTTATTAGAGAGCATGCGGGAAAGTTTCGGGGTGACCTATCCCACTTGTTTTTTCCTTTATACGGGCACGAAGAATAAATCGCCAAAAAGTTGTCGTAAAATCGTTGGTTGGAAAAAGTGAAAAATCACCAAAAAAGTCGCCAAAAACGCAAAATTACATCTAATTTTATATTCAGATTTGGGAAATTCACGTTATTCACTAGTAGGCGTTTCTTTTACCCTTCGCATCGCTTGGCGATTTGACTCGGGTTTGGCTCACATTGGCGACATCTTGCGCCCTTATAACGGAAAAGCATTGGTAAAAGTAAATGGTATTGTATAACTATTATTCCAAATAAGGTATATATATATTTATTATCTACAATTTTGTAGATATTCTTTAAACTCTACATGTGAACAGTTATTTATGTACTAAGACGAAATAACATGTAGTTGCATCTAGAAATAGTAGTCTATATTTCATCCTACAATCACGCTGTTAAAAAAACACTCAAGTGTTTTAATAAATCAAAAATATCATTTATTTACAACTTTATTTAATAAAAAAAGCTAAAATATTCAAGTATTATAATAAATCAAATATATAATTTATTTACAACTTTATACAATAAAAGAAGCTAAAATACTTAAGTATTGTAATAAATCAAATATACAATTTATTTACAACTTCATACAATAAAAGAAGCTAAAATTCTCAAGTATTGTAATAAATCAAATATATCATTTATTTAAAACTTCATACAATAAAAGAAGCTAAAATTCTCAAGATCACCATCGAAATATTTTTACTGGTAGTTATTTAAACTTCAAAAGAGCCGATTGATATAAAGATCTCTCTCCGAAATCCACCATTCGTGGTATCATTACTGAATTTACTGAAATTTATTTTAAAGAAATCAAATATGAAACATTTCGAAGCGAACTTTTATGTTATAAAAATCGTCAGTCATTCAGTTTCTTTTTTTTCTTTGCTTTTTTATTATTATTAAATGTAACTTATAAAGAAAAAAGCATAAAGATGGAATGCGTTCTCCAAATATTAAGTTATTAAATTATAAAGAATAAAAGAAATTCCACTCTATAATCTATAAAAAGCAATTTATTTCTTTGAAGTCACTCAGACATTATAAAGACTTTTAGGGATATCAGTCTGGTGTTGAAGAAAATCTAGAATTACAGAACTAAAATATTTCATTTGTTAGGTTGCATAATAGCTCTGATTAAAGTGAAGTATAGAAGAAACTTTTTTTACTCGCACGGTGAAATAACAAATATAAGAAAAAAATATTTTTGTCCAAAAACTGAAAAGAATCATTTTTTTAGTATAGTTTAGTTATATTAAAGTCCTGTTGTAAAACAACTCTAGAGCTATTTTGGGGCTGACCTGGTAATTTTTAATCGGGGCTAGGTAACGAGGAGAACACCAGAGCCGGTACCCCCTCAAAAAATTTCCACACCATACCAGTGGTAAGACGTTTGACCGCTATGTATTTTACACGATGGTTCTTCAATGGAATCGGGTCGCGAACCTGAAAATCTCCGGTTCTGAAGACGAGATTGCGAATTCTTTCACATTCGAATTCTTAACTTTGGCGTTTATAGCCGGATGTCATAAGCTTTAGACAAAAGTGTACACTCCGGTCTGGAAGTTGTTATATGGCTTATGAACTTACCACCACAAGATATTGCCACCGCGACCACGAAAAGAATCAGGATACAAATGATTAAAATTTTCAATTTAATCAGCAGTCATTAATGTTTCAGCTTTACTGACATTTGCATAAGTAATCTGCGTCGGACTAAATGTGCAATACACTTATTGTTAGCCTTATGAAGGGATTATACCGAATTAATGGTTGGGGTTTCCCCAAAACTATCCTGCATTCTTTCGAATAAAAGTGTTATCTTCCTCATATCAGATCCTATAGAAAAATTGTAAACTCCAGACAAAAACGGGAAGGCCCCGATTGCTCAGATTTTTATTTTAATTTTTCACACATGGGCGTTTTGTATTTCACTTTACAAGAAAGAAATTAAAATTGCGCTTTGTACGGTATTTTATCGAGCGATTGAAGCTATAATTTGATGTTGTTGTTATTACTTATGGCACTTTATAAGCCCGGTTACAGAAAGCTGTCAGCGATTTAAGCTTAAATGAGCCTCCCTTGTTTTTCATTCGCGCCAACTAGGGAAAAAAGTAAGACTTAGTTACTTTGCGCTTCACATTCGCTTGCACAACCCCTTTTTACGGGGGGTGCACATTCACACTATTCACATATAGAAAACAGAATAACAACTATGCATGAACCAGGACTCAAATCCCAGTCGCCCAGAAAAATTTGATATAGAATTACAATATTAAGAAAAATATCTTAAGCCAATTTTTCAATTATGTCATTCATTTTGTTTTTAAATTATCAGCTAATAGATGCAAATGTAGTTAAATTACTCAGGTTAAAACGAGTAATTTAACCCGAGCTTGTACAGCAACTTCTGAAAATAAAGACTCCTGAGCACCCTAGGGCAGAAGCCTGACTTCTAGCTCTTATGAAGATGACACTCACACACTCGCTTGTACACCCCCTTTTTAGAGGGCTCTTTGATACACCTCATAAATAGAATACGGGGTAGATAACAACCATGACCGAACTAAGACTTTAAGCTCTGATTAAGGTGAAGACGCACTATCTATAGGCTAGGACGCTGACGATGCAAATGTACAGGCCGATAGTTGGCCCTACCTAGATTAGATGAGGATCTACCCAGTATTTGTTTTGATATGGATCTACGAGGTAAACCTATGAACCAAATTTTTCACATCTAACCATTTACAGTTTATAGTTATTGCTTTATTTTGCACTAGGACTTAACTCCTTGTGAATGAATTTCGTCCAAAATTTGTTAGATTCCAGCACATTTAGTATGACGACCATATGTGAAGTTTCATACTTAAAGTTTTTGTAAATTGTCACATTCACAGACGGACAGACAAAGCATCCGATGTAATTCCACATATATATATATTATGGGCTCAAGGGGATTTGAAACCTGAAACATCGCTAAAATTTTGAATTTGATATTTTTTTTTGATGATTGCGGTACTTTTTTTCATAAATTAATTGATTGGTGTAATAAAAAATGAATTCTACAATCGCAAATTTCAAGTTATCATGTGAAAATTTTATTATTTTTTTAAGTTCATTATTTATCTTAATGAGTTTAAGCCATTAACCAGTTTAAACAGGTTTGAAACAATCTTGAGACTTTTCAATCGGTCTCTACTTTGATATATGATAGTTTTTTTCAACTTTTATTCTCAATTTTTCTAGCTGGCAAACAAAGTTTGGGAGCCCGAACCAAGTTTCAAATCAAGAAGAAAAAAAAGGAGAGAAAGAAAAAAAAAAAACCCTCGTTTTTCTAAATAATGAGGCATGCATAATCTGATAGTTTCGTCATTGTTTCAAACCGGTTTAAGCTGGTTAATGAAATTAATTAAGACAATTGGTATGAAATCAGCGAAAGAATAATTTAGAAATCAAATTGTAAATTTAGCTGGAGAAAAATCGTCAAATGTGAAACCTCCTGCAATATTTTCTAATAACCGTAAAAGCGAAAAATGAATGCCTAAAAGCGATAAATTGGCAATTTGTTGCATACTCATTTTGAAGCTTCAAAAACTTCAAAAAAAAACTATCACGTTCTGACATGATAAAAAAAAAGAATTAGTTAAGAATAAGACAATTAAGTGAAATGTGGTGCTGCGATCAGTTTGTGAAGGCCATCAATATGTTGTATCATTTGTTGTAATTTATCAATCAAAGTTAAATTCTGACTTAACAATTATCTTTTTAAACATCGGATCCTTCAAAAACTAACTTTTAAAATTCACAGAAAAAAATTTATAATTACCTGAAGCCAAAATGGTATTTTGAAAAACAGAAATTGCATTTCAAATATTAATTTATGAATATAAATGATATTTTGGAAACAGAAATTGCATTTCAAATATTAATTTACCATTCGCATAATATTTACAAAGCTTTCAGAACGATATTTATTTTTATGATTAAAATTTATTCTACTCTAATGCTGTGAATATTATTTATTTATTTAACATCATTTATTTTAATTATTGATTTTACGAACGGGAAATAGATATAATATAAATATTTGCTTTTTCAATAATGCAAAACAGGAAATTAATTAAAATATTCACTGAATCGCATCTTATATTTAAATTGTGAATAAAGCTATTTAAATATACAAGATGTCATGATCTTTCAAATATTACCAGCTTCTTAGAATGGTTAGTGAATGATAAAAATCGCCTTAGAGGAAATGAAATGCATATGTAACTCAAAGTATCCATTTAAATTCTGCAGATTATAATACAGAATGCGAATTAAGTTTTCGAATAGCTTGGAGGTCTGCAATAACTAGTTCCGAAGTAGGAATCATTCGTTTATTTATTCAAACAACGGTCCAATTGAACAAATTTATATATTCCGTAGCATTTTAATGTAATTTATCAAATACCGCAGCTATTACTTGTTCCAAACTTTCCGAAAATTACTATTTTCCAAATAATCATCTGGCCTTATATCATCGCTTTCTTCGGTCATTTATTTTTGTATTGAACAGACGAATAAATCTTTCGATCATTTAGAAATAAATGTTTCTACATCGTTTGGTGTATTTTTTTTCTTTACTCTTATCAAGCAAAGACGCCGGTAATCGTCTGTCGTTCTAAATCGTTTGCTCATGGAAATGGATGGTTTTAAAATGAGCTGTCTTCGATATCGCGAATTACTCATTTTTATTAGAACACGAACAACCATTCGAAGAAGGTTGTAGTCATTTGTCACAGCGAATGGATCTTATCTGCATCTGAAAAATTGGAAGAATCAGGGTGATTTATTTTTTTTTATTCAGAACACTGAAGGGAGAAACAATGCACAGATAAGAACGAAACAATTCTTGAAGAAAAAAAAATTGTCCAGAATTGTCATTTATAAGAATTTTTTTTAATATTTTACGTGGAAACAATATGATTGAAGAATAGTTAAAAGTTTGATGTGAATATAATTTAGAAAAATGTGCATAGTAAAATATTTTGTTTCAAATGCTATTTTATAGATCACAGCTCAGATATATATAGTTTAGTATACAAACAAAAGTTTGATTTGTTTTACTTTACAACCAGTTAGGACATATCAACTTTTGGCTTAAATTTAGTATTTTTAGTTATTCTATAAAATTAACATTGGCGAATTATTTGGCGATTAATTCCTGGCATCTGTTAGTATCCAAATGTTGAATGTATCCTATGTTTTAGACGTTATTCTCAACCGACTGAAACCAAAATTTGACACAAAACTGCAATAATTATAGCAGAAATTATACTCCAAATATGATATATTTAACTCACTGCATTTTTAACTATCTCCTTTACATGTTTCTGAAAGTACAGGTCGACAGACAGTCAATTTGTAGTTGAATATCGCAAAACATTTAACTGATCTCCACACTATAGACGTTTAAATCTGTGTGCCATATTTTACCTATCTAGGTCTCTTCATCTTGAAATCATCGTGTTAATTTAGATTCGAACAGCCAGTAGACGAACATTCTCTGAACAGATTTTATAGAGAATTCGATGGAAATCTGCAAATTTGAAGTAAAGACCGAATACCAAATTTCATCCCTCTAGTCCAAAGTGCTTTTGAGAAGGCGAACATTTTCCAAAAATGTATTTTTCAACCCAGTTAGGTCTAAAATGTGGAGATTGGTCAAAATTTCGAGTTTTTTTACGATTACAATGCTTTCTCTCTGTTATGTATACGGAAAAGTGAAATGTTATCAGTTGGCTCAAAAGTTATCAGTGATTTACATAATTATTAATTATTTTTTCATTTTCACGAAAAATAAATTAGATATAAGAGAAACAATACACAATTCTTTTTATCTGCAAACTTTGACAAAAAATAAAACACAATAACTTTTTCTAAATGAATGTTTCATCTTAACTATACATTTAACTATTAGACCAGTTAGTTTAGTTTATCCAATTAGTTTAAATCGTAAACAAAAAAATCAATGCTGCTGTAATATGTACAGTTGGATAGAATCACAGAATTCGAATTTTCAAAAAGTTTTTTCTCCTAATCCTACGGGAGGAAAGAAACCATGTTCGTTGAAAATTACAAAAATAAACATCAACCACAACCGAAACTGAACTTTTTCTACAACATTCGAAATTTCAATTCCAATGAATTAAAATTTACCGCAGTTGCCCTGGAGCTTAAAGAATCCAACTTTGCCTTGTGTCTTTTTCCAGCCAATCTCTTTTATTACTAGAAACGGAAACAACGCCAACAACGGAAAAAGAGAACGAGAAAAAGAAGAAAAAAAGCGCCAAGTTTTTCGAGTTCTTGTTCAATGGCGTTCGTTGTTCGTATGCGAAGCGAAGGACGGAAAAAAGAAAATGGCTACAAGGTGGAAGAAAAAACTACGATTTTTATATGGTAGGAATGAAATGGTAACGTGTTCAAAGGATTCGCTGTCTATCGTAAGCCGAAAATTTCCATAAGTAGTTGCAGCATCTCAGGAAGTTTGCATCTCTGGAGAGATAGAAATACGGTAGATTACGGTGGAATAAATAAGTAAAAAAATTGCACTTGAAAAACCGCAGGTGAATTTTTTTCATCTTTCTTTATTGTTAGCGAGTGCTTACCATCTTTTTGATAAGGAAGTTTCTTTTCTTCTATGAGCAAGAATTCTACTGAAAGCTTTGAATGATTCGTTCGAATAATAAATATTGAACAAAATGTAAGCTTTGCTGCATGTCATGCATTCATTCTTAAGAATATTGTTGAAATTTCTTACATAAAAGTAGATATACAACATTTCAGAACATAAAGTGTGTATTGCAAGTGATGTTGCAATCGTGATAGCAAAAACTTACCAATGGTTTTTTTTTTTTTTGCAATTTTGACTTATTGTTATTAAGACCCACAATTATTATTATTAAATTTCTAGTGACACTTCTTACATAGGCATAGATTTTCAACATTTGAGAACACAAAACTTGTAAGTGATGTTTTAAGCCTGATAATAATCTGCTAATGTTTAATTCTTTTTTGAATATTTTTATTTTGATTTATCATTTTTAAGAGTATTTTTTAAATTTTTAGTGAAATTTCTTGCATAAAGCTTGTATTAAATGATGTTTCAATCATGATAATATAAAATCTGCTATGTTTAGTTTTTTATTTTGACTCAACATTCTTTTTTTTTTTTAATTTCTGGGGAAACTTCTTGCACAGGCATAGATTTACAACATTTTTAAACGTAAAGCTTGTATTAAATAATGTTTCAATCACGATAATACAAAATCAACTAATGCTTATATTTTTTAAAATTTTGATTCATCATTCTTTAGAGTATTTTTTAAATTCCTAGTGAAATTTCTTACATAGGCACAGATTTACAACATTTCGGAACATAAACACAGTAATATATATTTCAAAAGTGATAGTATAAAATCTATTAATATGTAGAATTTATTGTTAAGTTTTTATTTATCATCTATGCAATTTCTTTACCAATAGATAAAATAAACTGCATACATAATCAGGAACTTAGCATTCAATTTTAATATTTACTTAGCATCATGGGATAGCTACATCCAAATCTTATAAATATATGCATAAAGAAATCTTTTACTTGATGTATTCTTTTAATTCGCCTTGCAACAAATTAGGACTAATTACAAAATTAAAGTGATTAGATTCCATATTTATCTGGAATAATTCTATTAATTCATTATTCATGCTACAATCGATTGATTAAATAAAAATCAATTAGTTAACAATAATAAAAAAAATCAAATTTCTAAAGAAGTTTTTGTTTAAAACTTTACTTATTAATGCCGAATATTTTTGCCATTTGAAATTAATTTCCTTCATGTATAGATACGTAGTCTCAATTTAAATGATTTATATTTAAGTAATTGTATAAATTCTATTTATGTTCTTTTTATGTTTATTATTTCTTTACCACTTCTCTTTATTTTTTTTATTTTTTTTATGTTAATACGTTTTTTATTGTTTATTTTCTATATTTACTGTTATTTTCTATATTTCTTTTTTTACTATTTGTTTTATATTTATTACATTTCTTATGATTCCTCTTCGTTGTTTTTTTCTTTTTTTATAGTCCTTCCTTTATGTTTATTACGTTTTGTATTTATTTACTTTCTTTTTAAATTTTTCGTTTTTCTTTTGCATAATATAGATATTTATATAGTTTCATTTTTTTTACTGATGTACACCTTTTGGGTAAATTAGCTTTGTTTGGAATTGAAACAAGCAAAACTGTATAACAATATAATGTCCCCAGACTTTCCAAAACATTTGGAACAGTGTGATGTTTGAAGTTTTGATCAGAAAAAATAGCAGTCTTCTCCATAATTACGATTTCTGAAGGAATGGCATTACAAGAACAAAAGAAATATCGATTAATTTTCTTATTTTTAAAAAAACTACGACTCCACATCTGACATCTATGACTTCCAAAAAGGAAGACTATATAATGAACACTGTAAATTACTAGTCCAACTGGCAATTAATTTTATATAAAGCATTTCTAGATGAACTGTACATTAAATACAAGATTCGTCATCAATAAATTCAGGTTTCCCGATAAAAAATATCCGTTTTTATTTTCATTCTTTTTGTGGGAATAACATCTTATTTTAATTCGCTTGTGAATAATTGGTTTTTAAAATTCCTACTTATTTTTAAATCACCCTGTATTTATAGAGATACAAGATACATTCTATTGCATTAATTCAAGGACAAACGAATATCCTATCTGAACTATCAGTAAAATCCTAAGCGACTGACTTTAAATCAGTGCAGTCATCTAAAAAGTAGAGGTAATATTTTATGAAGTGAAAGAACGTGAAGTTACAGTTTTATAACAACAACAACAACAAAAAAACAAACAAACCAGCATGTCCCATCTATCTACTCATAGGAGTCAATGATGAAGAAAAACTTCTGGAATTGGATATTTTATAAAGTATCACGAAGACCGGACGAACGTTTCTTAAAGTCCGGTCACGTGAAAAATGTGCTACAACTCACGTTTTAGGGTAAAGATTTGATCCAGAAGAAATTTAGGGGGCTGACCAGAAATTTCTGAAACCATTATTTGTATTTAGACCGTTGAATAAAAAGTCTATAATGATCAGAAGCTTTCAAAAATGGTTTTATTTGCTGTCGATATTATTTGCATACATTTTTGTTTGCGTAAAAGTAGCACTGTTATTCGCTAAAATATGAGCATTTTCTTAGAAAATTCTAATTTTTTAATAATATTTTTCCTTTATGAAAGGCAAAGTCTTCTGTTAAATTATACAAAATTTACAGAAAACACGAAAATATTAAATTTCAAAATGTTTCGAATTACTGAAAAAAATGGGTGAATTTATAATCAACAATTTTTAACTAAACATATGCAAAAAAGCATATTTTTCAATAATTTGAAAGCTAAACATATAGAGCAATTTCTATATGAATTCAAGCTAATATTCAAATATAAACTGCTCTATACTGCTAAGATTCAAGAAAGAAACTCTAAGTTTTTTAAAAAAACTTGAAATTAAAATGCAAAGAGTAGAAATCTTGCAGTAGAAGAGAGTAGAAAGAGAACTTAATAGTAGATATCTTTCAGTAGCAGTTAATGGAAAGAGAGCATCAGAGTAGATATTTTCCAGTAGTAGAGAGTAGATAGAGAACTTAAGAGTATTTATTTTTAAGTAGTAGAGAGTAGAAAGAGAATTTAATAGTAGATATCTTTCAGTAGCAGTTAATAGAAAGAGAGCATCAGAGTAGACATCTTTCAGTAGTAGAGAGTAGAAACAGAACTTCAAAATAAATATCTCTCTATACGCTAAATACGAAAAAGATATTTTATATCAAAATATTACTTATTTTGGCAAGTTTAATTTAGTCTTATTAGATTAATATCATTTTTTAAAATTAAAGAAAGTTTTTTTCGTGACGAACATGGTAGTAGCTTAATAATCGGAGATCGAGTAAAAAGGTATAAATATTCTATGTTTCAGAAGAACAAAGAAAGTACTAAGGGGTTAAAACATTTGAACTTTACGTCATTTTACAGTTTTTTATAAAGTGGGAGTGGTCTTCCCAAAGTTTTCTCTCATTTTCTCTTAGCTTGCCATGCCTTTGCATGTCATTGGCTTATAATCTAAATAAATAAAAATAAATGTTTGTCTGTATGTCTTTTATGCCTTCCTAAACCGTTCATCCGAATGCGATGCAACTTGGTCAGCTTATTGTTTACACCTAAATATTTTGATCTAAAATAAAAATAAAAAATTATTAGAATCTCACCTGCATCCATTTACCAAGGAATAATCTCCAAATAATGCTCCGAGGAGACAATAAATTCTGTAGAAATGCTAAATCTAAGTTAGAGGTTAATATTTTGAAGCTGTAGTAAGTAAATGTCGTGCAAATAATTCTCAGAGGTAACAACTTTATTACAGATTATGCGAGAAAGTTTTGGGGAGAACATTGGGGTTTTTAAATTTTAATTAAATTTTAGTGTTTTTCGCAGTAACCACCAAAAATATTGTAGTACAAATAATTTTACAACATCTTAATTTTCAAAAATTATCTTTTCAACTATATTGACAATTTTATGTTATAAATTTATTTTCTATGCTTAACCAATTTTAAAAGAAAATATTTTAATCACATTTTTTAACATTAAACTTGAGAATTCTGAAAGAATATGAAAAATATCACGAAATACAATACTTAGTTTCTTTCTCTGCCATTTTGAAGTAACAGCAAGTTTTATAATTCTAAAAAAATGCACAAATCTAATACATGAAATATAAATTTTTTGTTAGTATTTTATACGCTGTCATACCGTTCATCCTATTTCGACAAAACATTGCCAAATTATTGATTGATTTCGCTGAATACTATTTTTTTCGGCGGCTGCAACGTGCCGTGTACCAGCTAGTTAATTATAAAATATGTTGTGAATTCAGCATTTTTACTGAATCTATCGTGCCATCCTTCAGAAGTTATTTAGTGATGATCCCCAATTATGCGTTAATAGTATATAAAAATCGAATTTGTTATTTAAATATATTTTTCGTAGCCGATATAAACAGAAATTTAAGCCAAAAGTGCAACGTGTAGTCACAAAATCCCCATACTAAATCTGATATATTTAAGTCATTGCTTTCTGAATTACAACATTTAATTATTTCTAAACGTACAGACTGATAGGCAGTCAACCATTGATTTGTATATGGATAAAACTTTAAGACGTATCTACTCCATGCTGTAATCGATTGCTGTATATACATAAATAGTGTTTCATCGCTTGATAATTAGTCTTTAAAATAAAAAATAAATTTTTACAATAACTTCAACTTATGATAAATTTTGAGGATTTAAGACATAATTATTGTTTTCAGTGTTCTGTAGTATATACCAGCACCATCACACAAAATTAAAAAATTATCATTTAAAAAAGAATTCCCATTAGATTTAATAAATTTACGAACAATCAAGATCTTTTTATTAACATTTAGTTTATATACCATTTAATTTACACATTGGCGTACATCTGCTATTTAAAATACCAATGAATTATGCTTCATTGTATTTAAAAAAAGTCTTTGCATTCATAAAATTAAGATTCTGTTATTTTTTAGTATGTTTTCTGTAATTTTATTTCTTGATTGAAAATTAAAAAAATTAATTTTGGTACGTTATTTAACCAGTTGACCGATTATACTGGTTATGGAAAAAGTAGAGTTTGCGTCATGACGAATTTCTTCGTCAAGAGTAATAAGAAGTAGCAATTTGCAGTGTGTATTAAAAAAAACTCAAAAATATTTGTAAATTTCAAAATATTAAAAATATTTTCAGGCCAATTAGAAATCAGAATAACAAACTAAAGATTTACAATTATTATGAACACACACACACACACACACACACACACACACACACACACACACACA
>JAPMOQ010015521.1:5039497-5072204 GCA_026543055.1 Argiope trifasciata | reverse complement strand
CACACACACACACACACACACACACACACACACACACACACACACAGTAAAGTTCAAAATTCAAATTGTTTTCGTGTGTGGCAACACTAGGATTTAAAAGAATAACGAGAAGCAGCTGGGGCAACTCAACTCAAATGAAAAGGAGGAAAAAAAAAAAAAGAAAGGAAGAGAGAAGGAGGACATGTTGGTGAGATGGGACGAAAAAGATGTCTGGGGTAGAACAGCAGCTGGGAATGTGAAATGCAGATTTGGAAGCTATGACTGTGTATAGTTTTATTTTGTTTATTAATTTGTGTTAAATGTGTCGTGCTGCTGTAGCAGATTCAATAAAGTAGCAGCTGTAAAATCTTGGCTGATGATTTGCAGTTTTCTCACCGATGACTCATACGTTTTACGTTATTATAAAACCCTCATGTTTGGACAAGTTTTACTGGCGCAGTCGACAGGATTCGGACAGGTGAGAGCTTCATTGTTATTATGTAAATGCATGCTCCTACATTATAAGTTTTTTTCTTTAATTTCAATTATTTGGACAAAGGTTATTTGATTCTTTTTTAAGTCGTTACTATTCTCACCAAGAGGAAAACAAACACGCCAGTGTTAAATTTTATTTGTTGCGAATCTCACTGAGAGAGAAAAAAAAAAGCACGTCAGTGTTTATTTTGCAAAGTATTTTCGTTTTGGGTTGCTATTTTTCAAAGTTCATTTATCAATTTAATTTATTCTTTGGTCCAAGTGATTGAAATATATTTTATAAAATATTGTTTGAATTAATTTAATTTCTCGCCAGAGAAAAGAAAAGCAACACGCCAGTGTTAAATTGAGATTTTGTTTCCGCCAGAAAAATATATGTTTTGTGTTAATTTGTTTAATACGTCAGTATTTATATATATATATTTTTTATTACTTTCTTCGTATATGCGATGAAATAAAACACATCAGTGTTTCATATCATTAATCATAGTTGGATTTTGTTTTTTCTGACCGGAAGTGGATTACTCCTTGTTCGTATTGAGTCATAAATTAGAATCATTTTTTTAAAAACGATTTTTTTTGTCGAGTAAAGTTACTGTACAATCTTTTTTATTATTGTCATTTTTTAGGCATATATTTTAGTTGTGAAATTGAAAGTCAGATTTAACTTTGTTTTCTTATTACTGTGAATGTTATTTCGAACTTCGAAGAAAAATTTCGTTTGAGGATTAAAAAATATATTCATTTAGACATTGCCATTTTAAATTGTTATTTTCTTATGTTTTGAAAAGTTATCTGGATATATTTCTTATTAAGAAGTGGTGTATTTTCTATTGTATTTTTATCATATGAATATTTGTAATTTTAAATTAGTGTGACGGATTTTTTTTATTGAAATATTTAGGGTAATATTTGTCACAACGTGTAACATAGATTCGAAATAACAATGGCATTTTTGGCCAAGGGTAGGAAGGAAAATTTATGGAAATTGGCTGAAGAATTAGGAGAAACACCAACTCCCGCAATGAAAACCATAAATCTTAAAAACCTTATCACCGGAAGTGAATCTTATGAGGAAGAGTTTGTGAAAGGCATGTTAGATACGATTATTACAATGAGACTAGAGGAACAGAAGCAAATGCAAATGGAATCGGAACAGAGAAAATTGCAAATAGAATCGGAACAAAGAAAATCGCAAATGGAGTTTGATTTAAAAAAATTAGAGATCGAATCGAGGGTGCATCAGGCAACTCCAGTCTCTAGTAATAGTGGGCAGCAATGTTTTGAATTAATTAGGTTATTGCCGAAATTCCGGGTACAAGAAGATGATATTGTAATATATTTATCTCTATTTGAAAGACAAGCCAAGCGAGCTAAAATAAATATTGAGGATTGGGTAACAAGTCTTTTGACTTTATTACCACCTGAAATCGTACAATTGATTGGCAGGGAGTCAGAAGAGAATTTTGGGAATTATGAGCATATTAAAGGCATTTTATTAAAGAAATTTAAACTGAATCCTGAGAGTTTCAGGAAAAAGTTCGTAACGCATCAAAAAATGAATGAGAAATCTTGGAAAGATTTTTGTTATGAAATAACGAATTATTTTGAAGAGTGGATTAGTGGGCTCGATATCAAAGATTTTAAGGGATTAAAAGATTTAATCATTACAGACCAACTAAAGAAAAGAGTGCCTTATGAAGTGAGGGATCATTTCTTGGATGAATGGGCAAAATTTATTTCTCCAATCACTCTAGCCGACAAATTGGACGAATATGACAGTATTCGCAGTGAGTTAAAGAAGAATACAGGAGCTGTACCAAAGTATAAAAATTTTGAAAGGACTCAAAATCGTCGATTTTGGGAAGACGCTCAAGAATAAGCCATTTTTTTCATCTCAGAATTTACAAAAATGGAACCAACCATATCGAAATGACGAAGAACACAAGTCTACTTTTAAGGTAACATGTTATAATTGCGGAGAAATTGGCCACACGTCCAAGTTTTGTTCGAATACTCGCCAATGCAAGAGGGTTCCTACTCCAGCTAGAAATAATTTGGTTCAAACATCTACCAAAACAAATGATGAAGAGGCTGATGTCTTAACGGCCAAGGTTTCTGTTCCTGTATCAAGAGCAGTGAACGCGCACAAACACATTGACGATTTAAAAACCATTATTGTCAAGATGTAGTTTTGAACGGAATAATTGATACAGGGGCTCAAATATCAGTAGTACGCGAAGATTTAGTAAAGGATATCTTCTGCATTTGGTGAAAACGAAATTACACCTTTAAGAAGTTTTGACATGAAAATTGACGATGCCTTACATGACAGTGCTTCAATTACTTGTGCTGTTTCAAAGAAACTTGTTTCAAATTTACTATTAAGTTCATCTGCATATGAAATGCTCCTCGAAAATATCAGCATACATAAAAATCAACAATGTGAAAAGACGTCCGAATCAAAAGTTATGAAGTCAGATGGTAAAATTTCAGAATACAACGAGGATAAGGGTATTAGTTGTGAAATACCAAGTGGTATATTAGCAGTAACTACAAAAGACTCTCAACAAGAAAATCCAGACGTAAAAAGGGAATCGTTAACAGAATTCATCCAACTTCAAAGAGACGATGAAACGCTTCAAGGATGTTTTGATTGGGCTAAAAGAAAATTCAACTCTTATACTTTGGAAAATAACGTTCTTTTTCACGCGGAAAATATTTGTGGAGAAAATATTAAACAAGTAGTGCTCCCACAAATTAAAAGAGATATGGTTTTAAAGATGGCACATGAAAGTCCTCTATCTGGTCATCTGGGAGAGAAGAAAACCATCCAGCGGATAAAATATTCCTTTTATTGGCCCACTCTAAAACAGGACGTGAAAAAATATTGCGAAAGTTGCCCGCAGTGTCAATTAAGGAGAACTGCTACATATAGAGACAGGATACCTATACAACCCATCGTCAGACCAGAAACTCCATTCGAGGTGTGGAGTGTGGATTGCATCGGACCATTAGAACCGCCATCAGGAAGAAAACACAGATATGTGGTATGTGCGGTAGATCTATGCACGAGATGGGCCGAGGCAATACCGGTCAAAGAGATCAGTGCAAAAACTACATGCAACGTCTTAATGAGAATTTTCACTCAAACTGGTTTCCCTAAAATGATCTGTACTGACCAAGGAACAAACTTTACATCCAAATTAACCAGAGCCTTCGAAGATTTGTTGGGTGTATCTCCCCGTTTCTCTACTCCTGGACATCCTGAAAGTATGGGAGCAGTAGAACGATGGAATAGAACCTTAAAAGAAATGCTAAATAAAAATATACAAGAACATGGAAGGGACTGGGACTTGCATCTTCCCTATCTTCTTTTTGCATACAGAGAAGTCCCTCATAGCACCACTGGTGTGTCTCCTTTTCAGCTGGTCTATGGAAGGTTACTACAGGACCCTTTATCTTTGATAAAGGAGATTTGGACTGGTGAACGCAATCTCCCAACAACGGCTTCACGGTCAATCGAAGATTATTTACAAAATCTTATTGAAGGTTTGAGAAAGGCTCATGAAATTGCATCTGACAATGCAAGAAAATCACAGGAAGAATATTGCTCCAGATATAATCTGCGTTCCAAGGAGAAATCATTTAGTGTCGGTGATAAAGTTTTGGTGTTGATACCTTCATCTTCACATAAGTTGTTAAACACTTGGGTTGGACCAGTTACAGTTATTCAACTTACTAGATCACATTCTGCGAGGGTTGAGATGGAGGACGGGAGCATCAGAGAATTTCATGTAAACAAACTCCGTCCATATATCCAAAGAATCAATCATGTCGGTGTGGTTTTCGAATTAGATGAAGATTTCGGAACTCTTCACTACGCACCTACCGATAAAATAAATAAAACTCTAGACCAAATTGAAAAGCACATTGAAGAAATGAACTGTACTCTTAGTATTAAACAAAAACGGGATCTCTTCGACGTTTTGAGTAATTACAAAGATGTTTTCAGTTCAAAACCTGGGAATGCCCAAGTCGAAGGACATTCTGTCAGGGTTACAGAGAATTGTTCACCTAAACGGTTGAAACCATATAAGGTACCCATTAGTCTACAAAAAGAAGTAGATAGGCAAATCGAAGAGCTGCTTGACATGAGACTTATTGAACCAAGTGGTAGTGATTGGGCACATCCCGTGGTTTGTGTCGCAAAAAAGAACGGAGCTGTAAGATTATGTATAGATTTTAGATTATTGAACAGTTTTACAATACCAGATACTTATCCAATGAGAAATGCTAAAGATCTGTTATTTGAAGTGGGACAGGCCAAATTCATTACTGTACTTGATCTTACTAAAGGGTATTGGCAGATACCTATGAAAAAGGAAGCAAAACCGTTTACTGCTTTTGTGACTCATTCGGGTCATTATCAATGGAATGTGCTACCGTTTGGAATGAAGAATGCCGGAAGTACGTTTCAGAAATCAATGGATAAGGTCCTAGCTCCACATAAAACATACTGCCGTGCTTATATCGATGATTTGGCAATATTTTCGAAAACATGGGTTGAACATCTCAATCACATAAACAAAGTATTTAAAACATTACGAGATGTTGGATTAACCGTGAATTTAGAAAAGTGTGAGTTCGGAAAACCCGAAGTTAAGTTTCTAGGCCATGTGATTAGTTCCGGTAAGCATTCCCCAGATCCAGAAAAGGTTGAAGTCATGAAGCGTTTAGCGAAGCCAACTACGAAAAAGGAAGTAAGAAGTTTGCTTGGGCTAGCCAGCTATTATCGGGACTACATACCCAACTTTTCTCAAACTGTCTTACCTTTGACAAATTTGACCAGGAAAAACATAGCTAATAACATTCCATGGAACGAAGATGCGGAAAGGGCATTTTTGAAACTCAAAAAAGAACTTGCATCTATGCCATTTTTGCATACACCAGACCTTGGAAAACCCTTTCAGCTATACACAGATGCATCAGCCACTGCAATTGGTGCATGTCTAGCTCAGAAAAACGAGCAGGGTAAGGAAATGCCAATCGCTTTTTTCAGTAAAAAATTGAATCCTACCCAGATCAAATGGTCAACTATCGAGAGGGAAGCGTTTTGCGTTTTAGAAGCACTGAAAAAGTTTGACACCTGGATATTTGGTGCAGAAATACAGATAATTTCGGATCATAATCCTTTGACATATCTGACGAAGAGCGTTCCTCATGGAGCTAAACTTTCTCGATGGGCTTTAGCTTTACAACGGTATAACATGACCGTTACGTATAGAAAGGGTAGTCATCATGGAAACGCTGATGCGCTTTCTAGATTAAATTTTCACACATCTAGCCATGAAAGCTAATTTGCTCTAATAGTCATTTTTTTTGCCTATTTCTTATAAGATTTTGTTGTAATATTTTACATTTTGTTTTGCTATTGTATTGTTGTATTTTATGAGGTATTGCTATTGTTTGATTTATTATAATATTAACTGACGTGTCAGGTTAATTTTTTTTCGTATGTTATATTACGTTTGATATTATTTAAAAGAAAATAAATTTTGTTTGTGGGAGCTGCATAAATGTTGGAGCTCTCATCATTACTGTATATGTGTGTTAAGGACAATGACTGGCTTCTCCTCTGTTTTTTTTATTTTGTTTGCAGCATCGCCACTCCTGTGACGGATGTGCTTTCCCCGGAGAGACGAGTAAAGTTCAAAATTCAAATTGTTTTCGTGTGTGGCAACACTAGGATTTAAAAGAATAACGAGAAGCAGCTGGGGAAACTCAACTCAAATGAAAAGGAGGAAAAAAAGAAAAAGAAAGGAAGAGAGAAGGAGGACATGTTGGTGAGATGGGACGAAAAAGATGTCTGGGGTAGAACAGCAGCTGGGAATGTGAAATGCAGATTTGGAAGCTATGACTGTGTATAGTTTTATTTTGTTTATTAATTTGTGTTAAATGTGTCGTGCTGCTGTAGCAGATTCAATAAAGTAGCAGCTGTAAAATCTTGGCTGATGATTTGCAGTTTTCTCACCGATGACTCATACGTTTTACGTTATTATAAAACCCTCATGTTTGGACAAGTTTTACTCACACACACACACACGTTTTTTTTTCTTTTCCATTTCAAAATATTTCGTGCTCTGAAGCATTTTAGTCTCTTCAATACCCCCCCCCCCCCCACACACTATATATATATATATATATATACCTTTTGATACCTATTCTCGCTGTTTCGCGTTTATTTCCGTTTTCTTCTTTGGGTTGTTTCAGGTGATGGCTTCTTCCGATTCATGCTCTTTATTTTCCCGCTTATTTTAAGATTTCAGAAATCCCAAATTAGAAAATAAACATCATGTACTCAAATGATAACATACTGTCTTTATAAAGTCTTTGATAAGTTTTTATAAAGTCAAATGATATCATACTGTCTTTATAAAAGACTGATATATATAGTCTTTTCCATTATGAACTATATACCCTTTTTCTAACTAGTCAAGAATAGTTATTGGGTACTGGTTATAATGACCACTTAATATAAACGACAATAAGTATATTAAAATGAGCAAAGTAAATATTTCTTTGCTACTAACTAAAAGACCAATAGTAACAACATTTATTAGGAAAACAAATCCTGTTTAAACTTCATCACATAGAAGAAAAAAATACTATTTCCTCAAGCCCTTTGAAAGGACCACAAATTCTTTTGCTTATAAGGACAAACCTTTTTTCTCAAAGGACAGAAAAATAAAATTTTCCGAGTTAAGAATTACTGACTTTTTTTGGTTCTTTGATAAATTCTTCTTCACTATTATTTGGAAACGCTTCCTTTGAGGCTTAATTTAGAACTTTTTACTGAGAAGCGTGCTGTAAACTTTTGAATGAATGAAACATTTCAAGATCTTCCTCATCAACTGATGGTAAATATTAATGTTTATCTTTTATTTTACAATAAATCTTTATTGTAAAAATGTGCATATGATGTATATGTAACTATATCTCCCATCTAAGTCTTAAGTAATTTCCTAATTTTTATATTAATTTAGCTCATATTAACTTCATTCTAAAACGTTCCCTTACTTTCTAATTCTATTTCCACTTTTATTTTATTCTACATCTTCTATAAAACTGCTTACTTCAACATTTTTTCACTCTCCAAGTGAAGGGATACAAATCCATAATGCTTCGAACAATCTTTCAAAGTTACTCAATTTTAATATATATACATCCATTTCCATTTCTTTTTTACATGGCACCTCGGTGGCATCAGATACAATTTAAGCTATTTTTGTGGCATTCGTGAAATGTTGATCTTTGTTAACCCGGCACAAGCTAAGAACTGCGATTCTAGAGCATACTCTGGAGAACATACCTTCCTTCCTTCCTTCTTATACATCCATCAAATAAATCTCTATCAAAATCTCACTGTAAAGTCACTTCTTCTTTCGTACAGCCAACACCCAGGTCACCACTAAACGCAGCAGTATCGACAGGATTTGTTGTGGTCGATAGTTGTCATAAGTATTGCCCATCCCTATATTGACCGATCAGTCAAACTAACATTCTCTTTCAGGTAGTTAATTACGGTTCTTTTTCCTCACCTTCACACTCTCAAACAGTTGGTAAAAAACTGATAATATTTTACATCATGTCCTTCAGGGTTTTGAGATTACCTGGTACCCCACTGTACTGTACTTAAATCCTTATTTTCAATCTTCAGGTTTTTTTCTTACCTCTGAGATTTCAATACATTCTTTTAAATAGTGATAAACAGTACCAATTTCTCCACAAATGCATTTATTTTCCTACTTTCATCCAAATTTTTGGGTAATATGCAGGAAATCTCCCATGTTCATGTATAATTTGGATTATCAGTGGATGATACCTTCTTATTTTTATTTTTGGATTATGAAAAGAAGTCGAAAGTGACTCTTCCTTTTTTTTGGACATATACCATCGGTCAAACAATTGTAGCTTTATTTCTTCCCTCGATTACCCCTTTTAAGACAAAAGCTGATTTGGGGAATAATGAAATTACTGAACTGAAAAATTTTGATCTTTTTGTGTCGCGATGTAGATTGGCGTAGATTTCGCGATGTAGATTTCTTACCAAACAGACACTCTCGTTCAGAACATGTTGTTTTTAGTTACATTTTCCCATGTTGTGTTTTGTTTTGTCATTAAATTATTTTTATTCTATTCTGATTCAAAACTATATAATGTTTCTATTAGTAGCTCACAAAAAATAATTTTTAAAAAATGAACTCTACAATTGCAAAGTTCATGTTATCGTCTAAGGGCATTATTATTTTAAAGTCATAATTTGTCTTAATGACTTTAAGTCATTACCAGTTTAAACCGGTTTGAAATAATCATGAGACTTTTTTATTGGTCTCTATACCTACATGTATATGCAATTTCCAAATGATAAACTATTTGCTAATAAATTTTTAAACATATTAAATTCATATAGAATTTTTATGAAAGCGATATTGGTCTCTATACCCCCCTCTTTTCTCCCTCCCTCCCTCTCTCTCTCTCTATATATATATATAATGCTGCTTTTTTTTTTAACTTTCATTTCGAACTTCTCTAGTTGGAAAAAACAAAGTTTTGGAGCTCGACCGGTTTTGAGACGGACGAAAAAAAAATCTCAATATCGATGAATGCGTAATCTGATAATCTCGAGATTATATCAAACCGGTTTAAACTGGTAATGACTTAAATTCATTAAGACAATTCGTAAGAATTCAGAGAATGCATAGTTTGGAAATCAAGTTGTAACTTTAGTTGGCGATAAATCGACAAATGTGTCAACCTTCTGGGTTATTTTCTAATAACTCTAAAAGCGAAAAATGGATGGTTCAATAGCGATAAATCACCAATTTGTTGCCTACGCATTTGAGGCTTCAAAGACCTCAAACCAGAAAAACATCATCATCAACTTTTCATATGATTAAAAAAAAGTAACTCCGTCTTGATTTGTGGTTCTTTTTCGGTGAAATCAAACCTTTTTGGCGCATGTGCAATATTTCGGAGGAATTTGTTCATCAAAAACAGACAGTAAAAGGAATGATGATGAATAAATAAATAATATTTCATATACAAAAAATCGTACTATTTATGAAATCATGCATTTTATTTCTTATCACATGAGATTTCTACTCAGAGCCAGGAAGAAAAAGAAAAAAAAAAATGTATCTATATGAATAAAAAGGAATGTTTATCTGTATGTCTTTTATGCCTTCCTTAACCGTGCAACCGATTGCGATGAAACTTGGTAAGTTTATTGTTTACACCTACGGGATGGTTATAGGGATAGTACAATTATCCAGATTTAAATAAAAAAATTTGAATCTCAATTGTTTCTATTTACCAAGGATTCATCTCCAAATAACTCGCAGAGGGGACTAGAAATGCTGTAGAAATGTTAAATTCAAGTTAAAAGGCTAATCTTTTTAGATATAGTACGCAAATGTTATGCAAGTCATTCTCAGAGGTAACGACTTTATTACAGATTATGCGAGAAAGTTTTGGGGAGACAAATACTGGGAATTTTAGATTTTAATTAAATTATAGCGTTTTTCTCGGTAACCACCAAAAATATTGTCGTACAAATAATTCTGCAACTTTATTTTCAAAAATTATCTTTTCAACTATATTGACGATTTTACGGTTTAAATATATTTTTTATGTTCCTTCAATTTTTTAAGAAAATGTTTCAATCACATTTTCTAAAATTAAATTTGAGAATTCTGAATGAATGTCAAAGGAATCACGAGATACAGTATATAGTTTCTATCATTACCATTCTGAAAGAGCACCAAGTATTGCAATTCTAATAGAATACACAAATCTGATATATAATAATAAAAATGAATACTTGTTTGTTCATATTTTATAAACTGTCTTACTCTTCATCGTATTTTGATAAAACATTGCAAATTATTGATTGATTGCACTTAATATTATTATTTTTTTCGGTGGCAGCAACGCGCCGGGTACCAGCTAGTTTGATATAAAAATCTCAAACCTTTACTATTTTTAACAACGATCACTATTCTGTTGCTAAACCGTAAGTTTCCAATTTTATTCTTAAATTACTTAAAAAAGAACTAAGCAGCTGAAAATTCTCTGAAGATAGAACTTCCGGCACGAACTCTTCCCGATAATAGAAGTGAAAAATGCCCAAGGGGATAAGACACCCTACGACAAAACTGTCTTTAGAAGAGTGCTTCTATTTTTCTGTCTGAAAGAACGATTGAAACAGCTCTTATTTCCTTGGAGACAGATCTAGAGAGTTTGTTTAACGGACAAGAAAAAAATTAGTTTTTTGTTTCTAAGGATGTGGACGGAGAGACATTTCTTTCTTTAGAGCGAACATGATTTGCTGTCTCAACAAATGATGTTATTGTTACTCCCTTCAGGTTGTGGTGAAGAGTTGAGGAAATATTTGTCCTGTCCGTAATCTAAGAAAAAACGGGATAAAATGCTAGAAAAAAAATATTTTTTAACTTAAACGACAAAAAAGCATATTTTTTTAAATACTAGGTGCTAGCATATATTTTATTCAGCGATATCTATTGGTAAACATGCAAAACATCTATATAAATGACAATGGTTTGGGGTTTTACCAATTCACTATCACTCCATTGTTATCATTTCGAAAATTCTCCATTTAGCATTGTTTTTGATATTACGTAGGGCACTTTACAAGTTCGCCGACAGAGAGTTGTCAACGATTTAAGCCTAAATTAGCGTCTCTTGTTTTTCCAGTAGCGCCAACAAGGGCCAAGAGTACGACTTAGGTACTTCATGCTTAACATTTGCTAGAACAACCCTTTTTTACATGGGGGTACATTCACGCTAATCACAGATAGAATACATAATAACAACCATGCCCGAACCGGGATGCCCAGATCATGGGGAAGACCCCTATGCCAGGACTCTGGCTCCATTTAGTATTATTGAGATATTCAGAGTGCGCATTCCTGATGTCCGAACTCTCGACCCTTGGGTTTGTAGCCGTGTAGCATATTCAATGGACAAAAGCGTACACTCCGGTGTGGCAGTTATTATGTGGCTTTTGAAATTACCACCACATTACTCCTCCTCCAGTGAGTTGAGGTGAGACGAACGATTTTTAGCGCACCGTTATGGCGGGTCACCAACGTTTTAATCGTGCCAAACGTTATGGCAGGCGACGAATGTTTTTTTTTTATTTCGCCAAATGTTATGGCGGGCGACGAACGATATTTATCGTGCCAAGTGTTATGGCGGTCGACGAATGTTTTTGTTGTTCCAAGCGTTATGGCGACTTTTGGTATCGGTAGAGGGCTCTACGAAGGTTTACGTTTGTTAGTTCAAAACCAGGGTCACCGTTGTGCATTCCTGAGGTTCGAACTCGGGACCATTGGGTCCGTAGTCGTGTAACAAAATCCTTAGACAAAAGCGAACATTCCGGTCGGGAGATATTATGTGGCTTATGAACTTACCACCACAAGAGTATAAAGACCCCAATCATGGGAAACTCCAAATTACATTTTTGGCATTCATTGTTTTTTTGTTTGGTGCTGCTGCTTCGACACATCCAAATTGTCCGTTTTTATTTCAACGATTAAAAAGAGGTGATATAGATGTCAACGACAAAGAAAGGTCTGGGGACCAATAAAATTAGGGGACAGTCAATTGTAAGACTTACTGGAAAAAAGTGGGAAAATATTGTGGAAAATGATGGGAAATATTTTGATTGTTATATATATATTATATATCTATATATATAGTACCAATTTGTCTCCATAAATACTTCTTTATAGTGGAAAATTGATCAGAATACATGCATGTATTTAATATAAAGTATATACCAAAGTTAACGCGGGATTTGAATTGGCCATTAATTATGCAGTAAAATGTTGGCAATTTTATTAATAGAATACATTTGAAAACTGATAGTTAAGGCTTAGTAAAACTGGAGCGTTGTGCGATAGAAGAATGTGTTTTTGTTGTAGAATACTATTTCAAAACTAATGAAAGTTTAATGGTCCCAGTACTAAAATTGCCTTCCTATATAGTTCGATTTAACACCATTGGATTTCTTCTTATGGGTTATTTGAAGTCAAAGAACTAAGCCAACAAGCCCACAAGCACGCGTGCATTGAAGGAAGAAATTCAATGTTGCATCAACGAAATTCAGCAAAGTTTACGCAAATTGGTCATGGAAAATTTTGGCAAAAGAAAGCCTATGTGCCAGTAAAGCCTTTGTGGTCATTTAATCTATTTGTTATTTCATACATAAATCTATCATATGTGATTCAATAAAATATAACAATTTAATGAAAAAAACCGCGTTTTTTTATTTGTGTAAAGCTTTATTTTTTATATTTGAAGCCTAAACTATCAGGCGTCGAATGGTTTTATTTTAATAGGCTGATGACATTTTCTTGCAGGAATGGCGGCAAATTCAAATCTTGCGTTAATTTGGGGATACCTTTATTAATTAATGCATTTTTCAGTTCAATATTGCCATTTTTATAAAGTTTTTATGTATTGCAATATGTGGGATTCTATATTAGTTTTAAATACGTTGCCTTCCAAGAATTTTTAAAGAATTTCATTTAATTTTTATATCCTTATATTTTAAATTATCTTTAACTGATAGATTTAATTAAAACAAATCTTGTAATTATTTGAACGAGAGCCATAATGCATACCATACAAATGTGAAGCGAAAATTCCATTTCTTAATTAACACGTTCACTGTCACTACCCACACCTGATTTCAGGATCATCTATCTAATTAGATGACCCCTTCTTTGTTATCTTTTAACTGTAGTAGAGAAGGTGTTATCTAATAACATAAATGGTTTAGTACAATAGCATATTATTTATAGCGCACAAGCGCTAAGTGTTAATTAAAAACTTGCATTAAAGACGAGGTCTTTTATATTTTATTCATACATCTGCTTATTTCCAGACACCAGACGCTACTTTCTCAGTTACGGTTGCCTAATAAAAAGCGCCAAATGAAAAACAACCAACCTTGAATCACTGATGCATCTGCCGCCAAAGAACAACAACAGCCAACTCTTTGAATATTCCAGACTCGTTATTTTCCCTATTTATCATGTCCTGCAAAAGCATTCCTCGCACGTTCTTTCCGGACCGAATCCTTTCACTTCCGCAAGAATAGGCCGGGGGTAGATTAGCCGCCCGAATAATGCATCAGCACGGTGGTTGCTGAACATCTCATTTTTCCTCATTTGGCGGATGCACGAATTTATGGCGCCCACCTCACACCCCTGAAGACCGATTTCATTACCTGCCTACTAGTATAAAGCTTCGAGAGCTTCACATGTTTTCTACAGGAGTTATTTCTCGGGGGGGATTACACTGTAGAGTTCTGGCGTGTTTATTTTCTACTCGGGAGCCACAGAAGGCCTTTTGTTGGCTTGTTTGGCTGCAAATTAATAAATAATGCAGTCGGGGAAAAACGGTAGAGGTATTAGCATGGATTTGTGGTGTGTGTCGCATTGAATTCTGGGAGGCGATGTGAATATGTAATGAAGGGTGGGCGGAATGCAAATGTGTCGCGAGCAAATAGGGAAAGGAATTTCTGCTAAAGTGTTGAATGATATTGATTTGTATTTTTGGAGGTTTATCAGTGATTTCGCGTTAATCCATTGGGTGCTGAATCTTTGACCCCTTTATTAAACGAAGCCATTTGCATTATAGATTTATTTTTATTACCTGTTTGGATACGAAAGAGGTATTAACTCGCATCCAAAGTAGTAATAAACTCATACAGGAAGCTATACCCTCAGTGGCGTGTTTAGATATTTTATGGCCCTAGGCAGTGCATGTTATGAGTCCCTTCTTTTAATAAAAAGGGTCAATTAAGTTTCATATTTTTAGTTATGTTAAGGATTTTCTTTATTTAATGAACTTCTTTATTTCACCTTTAAAATATTCGACTACGTTTGAAAGAAAAGTTTTCTAAAATTGGATTTTTTAAAAACTTTTTATGGTTTTTAGACGTATTGCCAATAATAAACACTATAAATACAAAAATATCATTTGAAAATATAATATATTTTGAGAAATAGAAACATTTTCAGCAACCTCTAATGAAATTTAACCAAAGCGGCTAACATTCCACACAAAATTGTAATGCAGCAATCTTACTTTTCTTTGTACACAAGTTATAGAATATAATGATGAATGAAATGAACCAAAATCTAAGAAACATTTTGAAATGCAAAGAAGTTATGGGTAAAAATAAATGTATAAATGTATTTTTACCATAAACTCACTACATGATTATTCTAAAAACACCTATAAAAGAAAAAGCATTTTACCAAAACTTTTGTTTCATTTCATTGCCCATATTATTTAAAATACACTCTGAAAGTTTTATGTAAATACTTCTATTAGTTTTGGGGATATCATGTTAAGGAAGAAATTAAAGAAAATTAAAGCTTAAGACAAATTTTGAAAAATATGCGACTCTGGATCATAGGTCAGGCTTTCCTTTTCTTAGAAAAGGTAAACTATTTTGGGAAGAGAAATGTCTGAACTACAAGAAATAATAAATATTTAAAATAAATCGCCAATGTGGTCATAATCAGTATTTTTAACGTAGTCGGATACTTTAAGGGTTCAGTGACAATTTTCAATAAATTCGGCGTGGTCACTTTATTACAGGCACATATTACTTCTTGGTTGAACGAGATGCTATTTTGGATTTAAAGGACTTTTCTGGTTGGTCCAGTTGTTTGTATATAATTTTATTTGTTGAAAATAATTTATCAGAAAACAAGAGAAGCAATGAACTTTTTTCTATTTAAAGCAGTAGAAGAAATAAAACAAGATATGGAACAACAACAATTATGAATATCAATATTGCTGTAGACAAGTCATACGATTATCTGGCTGATGATGGTGATATTACTTCTTGGTTCAAGCGCATTTTTGCGTTCGATTAAAACTTTTATTTGGTGACTATTTGTACTCTCTATATTCCTTTTATATATTCTTTTCTCTGACTGTATGTAATTTTAGCGACACGGCAAGCCCACATCGGAGCATTTCAAATAATGTTTTGCAATTCCATGTATTAGTTTAACGAATCGTTTATTTCTCTAAAAAATATTCATTACAACAGTTGGGAATATTCATGGGATGATTTGTTTTCACTTGCCATTTTGTCCGTTGCTATTCGACAGTAAATAATAAGAACGTCTTCCGTACTATTTACGTTTGTGTTTTATATACATAAATAATGAAATATTTCTATATTAAAAAGAAGATGATAATAAAAATATTGAATATCCAGTGTCATGCCGATAACCACCATGGAGCTGTTATGTCTGCCCTAAAATGATGGGAAGTGAAGAGGATAACAGCTGATCTGGGGCAGACGCCATGATAGGCATTAAGTAGTCTGGACGCGGGGAGTGCGTCTTAGTTTTGGAGGAGTTCTAGAAAGAAATCCGAAAATCCTTGTCTGAGATATTACATTCAGTTTGACAAATATCGCCAATAATATCTAAATTTACGTGAAACAGAACTGGCCGACTAGATTTCATAAAAGTCCAAAATACATCTCTCTTTTCTGTCTTCAATGTCATTTCGTTAAAAGTTCAATTTTTTTTTTCACTGCTAAAGAGTATGGACATGTGCCATTTATATGACTATCAGAAAGTGTTGAGAACAAGACCATGCAATGATAGAATTTTGCATTACTGTTTTCAATGGTTAAAATCTTTTCCCCCTTTATAAAGGGGGATAGACTTTGGACCCATTCTATACAAACAGAAACTTTTTGAGAACTTTATAATTACATAAAAATCACCTTTTTCACTGTTCTCAGAAAAAAAGCAAGATTAATATGTACATATTAAGTTTTAAATCAAGTTAGATTTGATTTAAAACTTTATTTGAATGTGTGTGAACACTGCAACTATCTTTGGGTCCAGCTCTCACGAGAACTCAGCCTGAATTGTTTCCTCTTTCGCTACCCCTAGAGAAATTGACGCGAACTGTAACTAGAATACGTTCTTCTGCACAATGAACGCTAACGATATCGACGAAGAACACGAATGATGTCTAGAACATTTATGCAATACCAATACCATAACATTCGTGAAGGTGTAAAACGTACAAATTCGTCAAAAGCTAAAAATGTTTGGAGGATTACTACATTTTTTCTATATTACATATACAAGAAAGTAAACATTGACAGAATATCATAATTTGTAAAACATAAAGCATTTAAATTTAATTCACTAAAATTTGTTCCAAGTTTTCATTATAACAGTAAACTAATTTCTACAGCAATTATTCTGCTTCATAACCATTATCTCATAGTGATTATTAAATCGATGATACAATTTAAACAGAAAGGCAATTTTGTTTGTAAAAAATAGAATATTTAACATATCTTGGAAACATCAATATAGAAAGAAAACCTATCGAATGTTTGATTAAACGCAGAAATAAATCTTTTTTTAATAAAACATCTTGTATTTTTTTGTATGTACAGAAATACAAATTTATTGATATCAAACATAAACTAAAGATTAAATTACTTGTTTTCGAGCGTTATTTGCTCTCAATGGTCATTATCCTATTTCTAGCAACACAATTTCATCATCATAAACGCTAAAGTCGCATCCTTAAATATTGAACTTCGTTTTAAGCTATGAATGTCTCCACTAAGTACTTTTAGTTATTAAATTAACTTTCCCTCTGAATAAGTTGGAATGTTCTATACTAAGTGGTTTGCTTTTTCATAAAGAATATTTTATTCTCTATATTACTCAATAAGTAATAGAAATTCCTATCGATATTAAGAATTTTCTGTACTAAATCGCTTTAGTTTTTCATGAAGAAAGTTAAGGTTATCTGAGGAAAAAGACTTAAGAATTTCTCTGGTATTAATAGCAGTTTCTTAACGCGAAACTGAGGATTTCAAAATGAAACGCTTTTTACAAAGTTCGGAAAATGAAAAAAAAAAAAAAAAAAAAAAAAGGAAAAGAAAAGAAACAAAGAAAGCTTAATGATACAAGAGCTATTCAAATGAAAAGATACGGAACCACACTGTGGGTATAAATGGAGACTTTATTCAAAGAATACACCATAGGTCTGAACACAAGGATCCCATCGATTAACAAGCCAAAGGATTCCTTGCTCCCTTGTCCTGAGATCGTGATGAGAACCAGTCTTTCACAGTGTCTTTGAGTTCACCGTCCAAGGTCTGAAAAACCATCTACAGCGATGTGTGCAGTGAGAGACTCCGAAGATTACGAACAAAATACCAAAGCTACTCACGGAGGGTGAGGTTCTCCTTCATGATAATGTGCATCCACACGCCACCAGGGTCACACACACGGAACGGGCCATGTCAAATCGGGAGCATCTCGACCATCCACCCTATAGCCCGGACACGTCTCCCTGTGATTTTCGTGTGTTTGGTTCCTTAGAAAACATCTGAAAGGAAAGCGCTTCAACTCGGACGACGAACTCAAGGATGCTGTGAAGGATAGGGTCTCGTCACAGCTTCAGGAATTCTGGGAATAAGGAAGCTTTCGGCTCGTTAATCGATGAGATCATTGTGTTCAGGCCTATGGTGTATTCTTTGAATAATGCTCCATTTATACCTACAGTATCGTATCGTAACCTTTTCATTTTAAAACTCCTTGTAGTTTTCTCTAAGAAAGTATTAGCTGATTTATTACAATCATATTCATGATAAAAGCAGAAGACGTGAATGTTTTACTGAACGAACCACATTATCATAATCCCAAATGTTAAGTCAAAATTTCAGCCTTTATGATTAATAATATAGTTTAGTTTGGTGGCATTAATTAAGAAAAAGCCAGTCGAACACGAATGATTTTTTTGCTGAGTAGGATATTTGCAAGGCTAAGGCAGGTTGGAAATGGAAGACTTTTTTGAATATTTAGATAAAAATCGAAAGCAAATAGACGACTTTTTCTTGTGTGATGGTATCAATTACTGAAGCCAGAAGCAAACGAAGAACTAATCTGTTGGGAGTTGCTATTGACTTTATCTAAATGTCTTTGACAGATGACTTTTTTGTGTGATTATATTAACAATTAAGAAGGGGGCACCTTGGGGGGCTTTCCTTTGTGTTATGATGTGATGTAAAAAGGACTAAACCAGGTGCACATTCGCGAATTTTTGTTATTTGTTAAATTAAACATTTTAAAGCCAGTTTAAATTTAGTTTTAGTCTCAATAGTTTAAATTTAATAAAAGAACATTCGAATGTTGAGATAAAATATAGTCGTCAAAGCTGGTTGGCATGATTAAATTGATACTACTAACCACATAGCATACAATGACGTGTCTGAGATGCGCATAAAATTAATGAATTTTTAATTTTTAATCTGCAATTAATTGAAAAGTAAAAAAAAATAATGAAAAAAGTCACTTGAAACGAATTATTATTAAAGGAATTAAAATAATAGTAAATATTATAATTACGAAGTTATTAAATTCGTCATTTAATTATGAAGTTAAGTAAATTCGTATGTCATGTGGTTAATATGATAAGCGGACAGTTGATCGACAAAGAAAGTTAATATAATTTTTTAGTTCATAAAATTTAAGAAGCTTGGTATTTAGTTAGAGAACAGTTCTTCCTTCAACTTTTGAGTATACTTTGAGTTTCTCACTTTAACAGACGGAATTCGAAATTATTACAGATTTACAAATTATGATGTACATACTGACATTCATCAATTTAACTTATTTTATTTTCTCGAGGTAACAGACTGATAGATTATCCATCTGTTTAGAAAATTTAATTCAAATTGAACACCCATGTAGAATTCTGGTGATAAAATCCTATACTAAAGGTAATCTATCTAAGAAAAATGCATGTTTTATTTGTCCTACACACATGCATGTGGATGTGCAGGCTGACAGATAAACTTCAAACTGATGAATCTGTTTAGATTCAATTAGATTAATATTCTATTTGAATTAACATTATGATTATTTTAGGAAGATTTCATAACTTTAAAGTCATAGTTAGATGACGAAGACAATACTAGAATTGGCATCTTCTTTCTATATATTTCAGAATCATATTATTTGACCTAAAAAATTTAATGTGCACCAATCTCTTTTACTCAGCGGTTCTTTGAGGGAATTGGGCTTCGAATAAGGAATCCTGTTGTACAAGAATCCAGATTTTAGCTTCAGATTAAATTATTACTGCCGCTTCAGCTAATAGAATTTACTCATAATTAGATAGAAACTTAAAATGTTAGTGTTAAAATTCCGTATCAAATTTCATTCGTTTAGTTTTCTTCGATATCGAATTATTGAATCAACATATAAAGAATCATAATTATAAATCATTCTTTGGATTTCATGATCTTCAAAATATGGAAATTTATCGAAATCTTGATATCTGTTTTTTAATGATAACGATAATAATCTTTGTCTATACTATATGCGAGAAAGCGAACAAAATTTCTGAAAAAATTCTGAAAATTACTTAGCATTTCATGGTTATTAAACAAAAATTTAAAGATGATATATTTATTGAGTGACGTTAAAACAGGAAGATGTCAAGACACATTAGATCATTAATTACAATCAAATGAAAAATCGTATCCAAGTGCTCATTGGAACACATTTCTTGGGTGACTTATCTAGATTGCTACAAAATAATCAAACGCATGTACAATTTCACATCTGTCACATTTAACTCGAGAAACCATTTAACATCTGGAAACGCCATTAATCAACTGATGGAATGGCGGATAGAATCGCCACATCTACCACCTTTTTCCTCTTTTAACTTCCTAAGCCCCCACATAATCCATCTTACTTCGCAGCTCTCCCAGAAAATCTCTTCACTTTGTCTCTTTCGCACCTTTTCAACTTTTAATTAATTGCAGGTGAACTTCCCTCGCAGGTTATTTTTTTCCGCCGACTTTTCTAGGAGAGAGAACCACTTAAGCTCGGGTCCTTTCGTTTGATTTCGGCTTAAGTAGGGTCCCGAAGAGATCCGAATGGAGAACTAAAGGCGAACGCTCGCAATTTATCGACCGAGTTCTTGTAAACGAAGCAGTGAATATTACTTAACTGGGGTCTTTGAATGGACGGAAAGTTCTCAAGGGTTGTTAATGAGATCGTAATTTAAGAACTAGGGTGGAGATAGGGGTTGGTGGAGGGGGTTGCTGGATAGGAATTTTGCAGTAGAAGCATTTTGGATAGTACTAGTGTTCAAAGGTTTTGAAAAGCTGGATTTTTAATTAAAAATTTTCTTCTGACTTTTGTATTATTATTTTAAACGTTTCTCAGAGAAGTATAATTTCAACACTGATATTAGCGTTGTTTTAGTTTAATGGTAATATAAATTAAAATTCCAGAAATACAAGTGTAATTAATATTCGATTATATTGTAAGTCTTAAGTTTTACTTATCTTGGTTCTATAGTTTATGAGGACAATAGCAGAATCAAAGAGATTCAAAGTTGCCTAATAAATTTGATAATTTATAGATTAGATTAATTTATTTGTTATTACCATTTTTATTATTATGAATATGTGTTATAACAATACTTTATATCACTTTTACTGTACAAAAATGGGATTTTTAATTTCGATGATTTATAGTTTAGATTAATTTATTTGTGTTACCCTTTTTAATAGCTTTCTTATAAAAACTTTTTAGTCATAGTAAGGAAAGGAGTAAGTTTCAATAATCAAAAATGCCACCTGTAAAAGAAATTTCTTAAAAAATAATAAAGCCTTTTAAGGATTGAAACAATGTTTTAAATCTTCACTACTATCAAGAAATACTGAATTTTTCCTATATAAAACTTTAATTAGATCAATACTCCTATGGCTCAGAGACCTGGACCCTGACCAAAGTCCGTGAAAATAAAATAGCCGTTTTTGAAAGAAAAATTCAGCGACCCATTCTTGTTGTGATAGAAATCGACAATGTTTGGAAAAGAAGATATAACTTTGAGCTATACAAAATCTATAGATAACCAGATATTATAGTTCCTAAAAATAAATCGAACGAGCAGCGCAGCATATATTTAGAATGGATGATGATTCTGTATTACAAAATTATTTTCCGTAAACCTCTAACAAGTAGACCCAGAATGATATGGATGGAGTCCATGGAGACGGACTTCCTGGCTATTCAGGAAAGAAACTGGCGCACAAGGGGCAAAAATAGAATGCAGTGGAACAGAATTCAGAGGAAGGCACTGGCTCACTTTGGAGTGTCTAGTCAAATATGATATATTTTGCGTTTCGCTTATGTCTATATATTTCTTAACCAATTCATCTATATAAATAAAAATGAATGTTTGTCTGTATGTATCTTAGGCGCTATCGTGCCGCCTATCCGAATGTGATAAAACTTCGAGAACATATTGCTTGCACTTATGCGAAGGTTATAGGTATCATATAATCATCTGAAGTATAAAAAAAATATCTTCAAATCTATTTACTGCATCTATTAACCATGGAATAACCACCAAATCGCCAAGGAGAAAGAACAGACTCAATAAGGATGCTAAATTCAAACTAGACGTTAATATTTCGTAGCTATTGTACGTAAATGCAATTCAAGTATTTTTCTGTGGCAAAAAGTTTTATTAGAGAGTGTGCGAAAACGTTTTAAGGGAACCATTTCTGTAGGTTTGAAATTTTAACAAACGATTTAATAAAATTTTAGTGTTTTTTGCAGTAACTTCCGAAAATATTATAGTACAATTAATTTTGCATCATCTTGGTTTTCAAAAAATTATCTTTTCAACTATGTTAAAGGTTTTATAATAATATTTTCTATGTTTAATCAATTTTAAAAGAAAATATTTTAAGCACATTTTTTAACATTAAACTTGAGAATTCGTAACGAATATTAAACGAATCTCGAGATACAATACATAGTTTCTTTCATTACCATTCTGAAGGAGCACCAAGCTTTACAATTCTAAAAGAATACACAAATTTAATGTATAAAAAAAGAATATTTGTTTGTTCGTATTTTATATACCGTCTTACCTTTCATCCTATTTCGATAAAATATTGACAAATTATTGATTGATTGCCCTTAATATTACTTTTTCTGGCTGCAACAACGACCCGGGTACCAGCTAGTTTGTTATATTTGTCAATGGGGTTTTGAAATATCGCGTTTACATGATTCAGAAAATGCAGACTGGCACATAATCAACCTATTGTTGGATTTAACACAACATTTGATAAATTTTTACACCATAGATGTACGTTTAAATATTTACCAGCGGGTGACCGAGCTCCGCTCGGAGAAAACAGGTATCGAAGCTAACTCGAAGATTTAAATTTCATTTGTGATTTATCAAAACAATACATGCCATAAGAAAATTTGTGAAACCATTGGTGAAAAGATAACCGGTTAAACCTCGGCTTTTCATCGTCCACCAGAGATGTCATGTCTTGATGTTCCATTGGAAATCCCCATCTGCACTGGTCTCTTCCATGTTTGCTGACCATGCACGGAGCGCTTGGGTTCATATCACCACACGGGTTATGGATCATCCATTTCGAGATCAGTTCCGGATCATCTTCTGGAAACTTTATTAGTTCGCCATATTGGCTATAGATGGCAGCATGTTACCGCTTGAAACCTATTAGCCATTATGGCGAACTAATAAAGTTTGAAAATATCCTATCTGTAACCGTAACTCGACCGTAGCGCTTCAAAACCGACGCCAATCGATTCCTCGTGGCCAAAAACCCCAGACCCCCAAGTTTACCGGAGTTTATTAATTCTGGGGCGATTTTCGACTTGGCAACCATTCCTCGTATTATAGTATAAGATTAAATGGAATCTTATCTTTCGAGTTATTTCCAGTTTGTAATTATCGGGTTAACTTATGTTCGAACGGTCTTCCTCTGAATAGATTTTACACAAAATTTGATAGAAATCTGCAAATTTTATGTAAATACTGCATATTAAATTTCCACCATCTATCTAGTTGTGTTTATGAGTCATCTTTGTCACAGATAGACAGACAGATGGACGCTATCCATTTTTTTTTTTTTTTTTTTTTTTCGAATTCCGGGAAGTTTGAAGGGTAGAAATTCGTTATAATAAGTTCGAAATGTTTGTCGATACAATATTTTCTCTAAATGAGAATGTAAGATGTTGATAGATTAAAGTTACAGTGATGGGAGTTACTTCTGCTTCATACACTAAATTTTAACGAAATGTTAAAGGTATTATTTTAATTGGTTGGAGAAGAGAAATATGATATTTTTAATAAAATTTTGGAATTCAACTTAACCCAAATTCAACAAAAATGGTGAATTTAATTAGATTTTTACAAATGTTATGATTTTGAAGTGAACTTTTTTTCATGAAAAATTGATTTGTACCCCTTTAAACTTTAACCTCTTTAAATAACTGAACAAATCAGTGAAAGTTCAAATTTATTGTTCGATACATTTATTTATATGAAAACAGTTATTATTGTTATAATGAAAAATATGTAATTCAAATACGATCGAATCAAAGAATAATATAATACTAAAATCAAACTAATAGTTTTTAAAACATTATAATTTGAATTTTGAAATGACAATTTTTTGGTAATAATAAAATCTTGGTAGCATTTAGAACTGGTTTAGCACATATTTTTTTATATGCGCTAATCCAGCCTTTTGAACCCTACTTTTGATAAAAGTTTTAAGTAACATCTTTAGATGTATTTATTCTCAAGTTGCGCTATTACATTATTATGTTATAATATATCTTAAATAAACAAATGTTAAAATACAATTTATATTATGAATTCAAATATATTTTTTAGAATTTGCCATTGTGCATATACCTTTCACATAAAATTATTGAACACAAAATGATAAAAAACTATTTTATCAAACTATACTATTGAGATGTATAAATTTCTATAATTTCCCATGACGAACTCTCATTTCACTTCGTCTTTTTTGCTAGTTCCTTGAGTGCTTTAAACTGTATTATTTTAAAGTAAATTAGAAAGTAGAGAGCATATCTTTAAGAAATCGAGGGAAGAGAATTTCATAAATAAATAAATCCTCATAAAAATATAAAATAAAGAACAAACGGCATGCAAATATGCAAATTGAAATTCAATAATATATTTTATAAGCCACTTTTCTTCCCTGTATTTACTTTATCAGATTCGAGGAAACACAATTTAAATCATAATACCACTCCCATTTGCTGAAATCATTCATAAAACGGAACAAAACGATTCAAATAACTAAAAGAAAAAAAACACTTTTAATGTGTTGCCAAATGACAAAGTACAATAACACTCGACGTAAATGTTTAGAAATCTACAAACGCAGACGATACAGACTAAAGTAACAACTTTATTATTCATGAGGCGGAGTTCGAACTGATCGCTGGTCTATGTGAAAATAATCTCCCCAAGCACTCTAGATTTCACAGAATTTATTTATTCAACAGGCACTTCACCTCTTTTATGTAAATACACTCCAATTGACTAGATTACGAATTCTGCGGTTTGAATTTTAACATCTGTTTGCCTTTGTCCACACCTTTCAGAGAAATTCGAAATGCCGTGGTTTGGATTTATGTTCCGCTCGGTTCTTTTGGCGCCAAAACTGATTTTCTTTTTATTCCTTTCTTTTCGTTCTAAACTTTACTCCCTTCTTTCCATTCTTCGAGGAGTTCAGGAAACAAGTCGTTTCTGATTAATGGTCTAAGGGTTCGAACTGGACGGGAATATCGATGCTGGAGGTGATGCGATTTGGAACAGAAATGGTATGACGTACCGAGCATTCGTAGCGCCAATTCTTGGATTGATTCGAAACGAATTTCCAGGCAGAATATATGCATGGTATTCATTATGCTTCAACAAATATAGATAAAAATCGCTTTCAAAAATACAGCCATTTGCTAAACAAATTTATTCAATTCGCAGATTTTTTTAACCTCCAATCAGGGTTGTTCTACATATCGTTACCAATCTGCACTGTTGTTTCCGAGCATTAGTTAGTTACCTCTTCGGAAATATAGTTTTACTGACAGTTCTTCTAATGCTGATTGGATGCTAGATCAATGATCCCCCAGGCTTGGTGGTAAACTCGGTGACCATTTGGTAATTTGATGTCGAATTCGACGACAAAATGAATGGTAATAAATTTTCAAGATTTTTGGCGATAGAACCAATTGGAGGTGAAATACGCCTAATTTTTCGAAATCCTTCTCCGCCTTACACCTATAACTATAAAAGGCTGTCTGTCCGATCCGAAGTCAGTCATGTAGACAGTCATATGGATCGTTAACAACGAATTAGTTGAAACATTCCAGCAAAATCAAGTACTGAGTGAAGTTCAAGTGACGATTGAGAACCAAGCTGAGTTTTGGAGTCAAGTATTGAAGCCACATCGAGTAGGGGGGCACTGAGTAGCCAGTCGTATAGTAGTGAATCGGCAATTGGGCATAGTAAAAGCGAGGAGACAGTTGAGAATAGCAGGTGTTTGGAGATACTTTAGTGAACAGCTATGTGCTGAATCTTTTCTGATTAAGTTATGCCTGGTCAGTTTGTGTACTGTCGTAATGGCTTACTACCGTTTACTGCTTGTGGGATACTGTTTGTTGTAAGTATTGTTGAGTGTTATTTGCTTAAGTCTATGCAGTGTATTTGTCACCTGTTTATTCGTGCCAATAAACGTCGTTATTTGTTACTGAGACTTCTTGACTATGACACCATACAGCTAATACAAGCGATTTCGCCGAGTTTAATGGACTTTTTAAAAATTGTCCTAGGTATTAAAGAAGAAGTGAGAGAAAGATCGATTTTCGGAGTTCTTATATATGCTTCACTATTCAGTAGCATATTACTATGGTATTCCTTTTATACCCTTCAATTACGAGGCAACTTTGTGATACTTCTTTTAGTATACAGCCGACTACCTCTTCACCACTGAACGTAACAGTATCGACAGGATTTGTTGTGGTGGACTATGGAAAAAGTATTGTCCAACCTTACATTGACCAATCAGTCAAACTAAGATTCCTTTCGAGGTAGTTAATACCTCTTTTTCTCCCCACCTGCATTCTCTCAAACAGTTTGAATGAAACTGTCAATCTTTGATATCATATCCTTCAGGAACTTGAGATTACCTCGTACCATCAGTACTGTGTTTGAATCATTATCTACTGTGTTCAGGTTTTTCCTTAACTCTGATATCTCCATACATTCCATAAAATAGTAGTAAACCCAAATGTTCCTCAAATGCGTTTATTTTCCTACGTTTTTCCAAATCTTTAGAAATATGCAGGAAATCCCCCATGTCCTGATATAATTTGGATTACCAGTGGATTTTATATTCTTATTTTTATTACTGGATTAGGAATAAAGTAGAAAGTTACTTTTCCTTTTTTTGGACATATACCTTTTGTCTAACCATTGTCGTTACATTTGTTCTCTCAATTCCCCTTTTAAGACACCAGTCGATTTGGGGAAAATTATATCAGCACTCTCTTTCTGTGTCGCCAATGTCGCATAGTGATCCACCTTTTCATTACCATATAATGGCCCATATCAAAATTAATTACCATAAGGCCCATATCAAAATATGGGCCTTAATCCACCTTTGAGATACTATTCAACTAATTTACAGACCGGTCTAATCGAATTATCATAAAAAAATAGAGAAATGTGGAAAGCAAAGTTGTTGAAGTGACTATTCAACTGACCTCTAAATTTGTATTCGGATATGTTATCGGATAAGAGCTGGCGGTGAGGATGTGTGTGAAAGTTGCAACATCAATTTTCTTTAATGTTTAAATAAAGTTTTATTTGACAAGATAAATATGGTTAAAATTTGTTGATATAAATACCTATAAAATGAGCTACAAAACACAACGATTACAGAATAAAATCAGATGCAAATTTAAAGTAAATGAAAATTAAAAAACTATTTAAATTGCTTTTTGATTTAGCAGATATATTTTTTAAAAGCCTGTGCTATATAAAAAATAAACCACAACAGTATCATATAAGTGTCTGTATTATTGCTTAAAAAATTCAACAGCTTTGTCGAAAAATGCTTTTAACAGCATTTTTATAAGTTGGAATCAGAGGAAAAAGAAAAAAAAAATATTTAAATTTTCCCCCCAATTTAAAACATTGTTTTGACGGTCTGTTTAAAAAAAGCCGTGACAATCAATTATATAAAAAATCATAAAAAATGATAAAAAATGGCCAATATGTTAGCATCTGAAATTATAGAATAACTCTTTTAACCAACTCAACGATGTAATAAACTTTCGGTTAAATCTGTTTTCCCGGAAAAAATTACAATTCAATTAGATAACATGTAAAACATTATTATGAAGAAAATAATTCCAATCGAAATTGGGAAGAAACTGTTGACTTCGCTCATAAGAGAAATTTTTATAAATGAAAAATATACTTATTGGGAATAACGTTTAATTCAAGTATGCAAATATGTATTCGATTATAGTTAATCCTATAATTTGTGCGTATATCCTATTATAGTTAATCCATATAGGATCATTCAAAAATTAACCCAGCATTTCGCTGCGAAATAGATTGTTTAATCAAATGAACCAATTTCCATTAATCAATAAAATCAATTAATTAGCAATGTGTATATTAATTTAACATATAGTAATAACTTTTTTCTAGAAATATATCTTGTATCAACACAAGCAATTTGCTGCAGTAAACATTTTATAAATGAGTCTAGAGAGATTGGAAGATAACTCTTAGAGTAATTAATAATTCTAGTCTCCGCCAGGTAATTCTTTTGTATGCTAGATTAATAAATCAGCTCACTCTGTTGTAGACTGATAAGCAAATTACTCTGACCTTGTTAAAGTTTTGGCACTTCATTATTTCATTCCGGATAATTCTCCTTTTCCTTCTATCCCAGTGGAATACAAATGAATAATTAATCGATAATTTGTGTGCTGGTAAATATAAAATACTTCACTTGACTGGCTTTCTAATGTTTCTGGTTAGTTTGCATAACACATACAGTAAAACAGCATAGTTATTATAATTATATTGCAATAGCTAATTTCTAAACATTAAAATACGTGCATATTCTTCCAGTTGTACTAAAAGTACTCTAAATTATGCGAAAAATTATCTATAGTTATTTGAATCAATGAATATATTACTTGAAAAAAATGACAAAATCTAAATTTTTATAAAATTAACAAATAATATTTGTCATTTTTAGTTAATTTTTTTTTTTAAAAATTATATTCGAAATAAAATTAATGGAAGTGGTCTTATCAAACTTTTCTTTTCTTCACTCTAATAATTGCATTGGTTGAAATTAGTGTGAAATAATTACGAAAAAGTAGCCATTGGCATACATTTATTGTTTTGACTAAATCAAACATGTGATCCTTGGCGAATTTATTGGCGATTAATCCCTGGCATACCATTTATAATACCCGGAAATCAAATTCTATTAGGTTGGTGCGTATGAAATGTCGGATTCTTAAGTGATTGTATAAAACTGCATATCTTTCTTCAAAAGCTGTTTATTCAATCAAAGTATGCTCCATTCGCTTCAATACACTTCTCCCAACGAGATTTTAAAGCGTAGATGCCTGTCTTAAAAAAATTTTGGTCTTTAGAATTAATAAACTCTGATATCGAGTTTTTTAGACTGTCTTCATTTTCATAGTGTTTGCCCCTTAAAAACAGCTCTAAATGCTTGAAAAAATGAAAATCGGTCGGCGAGAGATCCGGTGAATATGGTGGATGCTGCAAAACTTCATATTCCAGTTCGTTCCAGCTTATTTCGCTCTGTCAGTGCGTGCGGTACCCACTTGTCCATCTTCTTAACCTTGCCAATTTCAGAAAGGTGTCTCAATATCGTTGTATGGTCAACTTTCATCCTGATAGCAAGTTCCCTCGTGGATACGGCTGGATCCGCTTCCACTAGAGCCTTCAGGTCATCATTCTTCACAGACATTTTGGGTCTTCCGCGCGGCTCATTTTGCAGTGAAAAATCGCCAGTCCGAAATTTTTCGAACCAACGCTGCACTTTCCGATCGTTAACCGTATTCTCCCCAAACGCTTGGTTTATGTTGCGTGCAGCTTTTGCAGCACTATTACCAAGTTTGTACTCATATAAGAAAATGGCGCGAATGTCGGCAGAATTCATATCGGCAATAAACTCAAAAGAAATAACAAAAGGGAAGACCTTCGAGAAAACCTATTTTGCTGAAATGAGTCTCTGGCAATGGACAATACGACTATGAATGAGGTTATGCCAAAGACAAAAGTATAACGAAAACAGGGAGACAAACGTCAGCATGTAAAGAGAATCCGACATTTCATACGCACCAACCTAATATTTTAGACTCAGTTTTCCAAACCGATCATTCGAAACAAAAGTTTTATACAGAACTACACGTATAGTCATAAAATTACATATCAAATTATGTATATATATTTAAGTTAATCCACTTTTGAGCTCTCACATTTACTTATTCCTATGGGTACAGACCGACCGACAACCAGACTTTTATTGGATTAGGTTCTTTTTGATAGGCGCCTTTAACTATACATGTTATACATGTTAAACCTGTGTATTGAATTTTATCCATCTAGTTCTCTTCGCTTTGTAGTCGTGTTAACTTATATTCGGACAGATGAACTTTTTCTGAACTGACTTTACTCAAAACCTTAAATAAATCTGAAAATTTGGGGTAAAGATTGTATATCTTGCACAAAGCGTTTTTTAGTTATTTTTGTTACAGACAGACGAATTTTCAGCTACGTAGCCGCCTTGGATCGCAAGCAGATCGATTAAAAAAATTTTCCTAATAGATAATTAAATAAATTGGTAAAAATATACAAATTCTATGAATGATAAAATGTTAGGGTAATATTAATACTTTACTATATGTAATTTTTCAGATTTTTTATATTTCTATTTCAATGCATTGATTTAATTATTTATAAAACCGAACTTTTATTTCCATAACGTTGCTTACAGACGTAAATGTCGGTTAGCATGAAGTAATTAATGGATAAATAAAAACAATTGTATATTCACAGCATTAATATAAAAAAGCAGTAAATTAAATTAATTCCTTAACATGTTGGAACTGTGTTGAAATATGAAATTTATTGAACTGTATTATTAAAAGAGGTATCTTATAAAATACCCAGCTTAGGGTCTCAAAAAAAATTTGAATTTGCCACTGCGTAAGTTTTAAACAACGAAAATAAAAGTTTCAAATTCGGTAAGATTTAATTGCGGAGTAGAAACTTAATACGTATGTATTTTATGTATATACGTATGCATTTTAAAATGTTACATACGTATATACATAGACTACATACTTTTAATGTTAATTTTATGTATATACGTATGTATTTTAAAATGTTAATGTGGCAAAACTACGTAACTAAATATGACTAATAAGATTGAGGTATAGATACTATAAAAATGTTTTAGATTTTCTAATTTTTTTCTGCATATTTTTTATTATTTAAAGCAACATAAAACATAATTATTTACATCTTTTAAAACTTCTTTTTCTGTTAAATCTATATGTCTATACCTAAGAGATTAGAAATCAGGTACTGAGTCATTTTAAAGAGTTTATACTTTTGATTTCCGAATAAGGGTATTTTTATTAATTGAAAAAATGCGACAATAGTTCTGGAACACACAATGTTATATATATCGGGATGCAGTACAAACTCGTTCATAAATCTTTTGAAACTAACGCAGTAATGAAACTCATTATCTTAAAACAATCAACGACCGCCTCGAGGTAACGGAATTCGTTGATATGATGATATTTTCTGATAAAGCCATTGAAATATTTTAAAATTGAAATTCTTTATGACCATGACAATTTTTAAAACTTTAAATCTCTCTCTCTCTATATATATATGTGGGGAGTCGTAATGGCCAAGTAATAATAAGTCCAGATGATACTTTGGAATTTAATGGCTGACAATGAAGTTAGATTAATGATGAACAAATGATGATGACTAATTTACAGGACGGAATGGATGACCAAGTTCATCTATTAACATACAAGTTCGTCCTTTAACAATATGTCGTCATTTCGTCTTCCGTTTTTACACATACGTCTTCGGTTGTCTTAGGAAGTCGTAATCATGCCTCTTACAGACATGAACTGAACTTTGCTCACGTTTTCCCCACCAGAGGGTTGCTTTCTGGCTAGAAGTGAGGTCACAGGTGACGCTCATTGGCGGGAAGTGATATACCTGCCACCACATATATATATAGATTTAAAGTTTTGGAAGTAGATTGAGTTCGAAGAAGCCATTGAAAAGATTTTTGATTCTGTTACGTCGTTTTATTTCATCTCAGAGAACCAGGCTCATGTGTAGCAGGAGCGACGACACACACACACACACAAACAGAACAAAAGACCGAAAAATGAGGGAAAGCTCTCAATATTTTATCCTGGATCTTAAATAGCTTAATTTGATAGGGAAAATCCTGTTTACAGGGCTTATAGATTATTAAGTTTCTCATGGGGATTTCTGAGCATGTGACTTTCAAAACAGGGGAAACAAAGGGATCTTTTTATAAAATTACTTGTTTAGGTCAGCAATTATTATCAATCTTCTCTCACAGTTAGATTCGCTGATGAAACATTTTTACGAAGCATTTTTTGAATTAATTAAGTAGATAATGTGGAATTGAATGAGGAAATAAGTGAATATTTTTAGAATGAAGTTAATATGGGCTAAATTGAACTAAAAATTAGGAAATTAATTGCGTTTATGTTAACTTTTAAAATAACATATGTGTTTCCCCTGCTTTGAATGTCACATGTTCAGAAATCCCCATGAGAATCTGAATTATATATTGGCACTGTAAACAATATTTTTCCTATCAAAATATGTTATATAACACGAGAGAAAATAATTTCTGCTTTTTATCGTCACATCTTCTTGTTCGCGCTCATTGTAAATATGCTGCCTGCCTTCGAAGGAAGAAGACAGTGAACTTACAGCATCCAATTCTTATAAATCTTTACAGACACACAAATTTGAAAAAAGGGCTCCGAGGTGCACATTCCCGACCTCCAAGGTATACATGAACCAAATTTGGTAGCTGTAGGTCCAACGGCCTGGCTTGTAGAGTGCCAACACACACACACACACACACACACACACACACACACACACACACACA
>JAPMOQ010015521.1:5017496-5039097 GCA_026543055.1 Argiope trifasciata | reverse complement strand
CACAATGCCATCTTCGTTCAAGAAGTTCGTCCGTCAGTCTGCTTCTATCAGAGCTCATCCTAAAATCTCGGTTCTCGGAAAAACAGCTGTCTAGGGGAAAATTCCCGAGCTTCCTGCGACGATTTGTCACCGGACTAATCCCGACAAAGAACGGGAAGATGATGGGTTTGACGTGCCGATAAATTGTTGCTGTAACGAGCGGATTGATTTTGTTGCAGATTGTTGCTGTCCAAATGGAAGGACGGTACTTTATTTGAAAACTCGAGAAGAATCGATGGCCATTTCTCAAAGTTGAATAGGTACTTAAAACTATAAATGATTTTTATGAAACAGCGGACATTTTTTATACTTTTCTTGTTGTTGGCTGTTGACTTTATAAGGACATATTTCGCAAATTCTTAATGGCTTCTATTTACTTCTGAGGTAAAATGATTCCTTTTATAAGAACGAAATCTATTATAAGTTAGATATGAAAAATAATTTTAAATTCATATGCAATATAAATGAAAGAATTGTTTCCTTTTAAATCCGTGGAATAATTCTTTTTTCCCTTTAACATATATTTCAAGTTTAGTTTTATCCTATAAGATATAAAGTCACTATAAATATTTATATTATAATAAAATACAAAGTATAATATTTATAGGTTATTAAACATAAAATGTGAAATATGCAAAATGTTATGTTTTATACACCACGTATTTTACATTTTATACGTTTTAAATCCTATAAATTTTACATTTTATATTTTATCCAAAAATAAAAATTCTATATAAATATATTTCATGTCTATAAAAATATTTGTGTCTATAAAAATATTTTATGTGTCAAGGATGACTGTATATCTCATGGACTGCAGTTCCGAAAACGCTATTGGGTTTTGTTATAAATAATATTCTTTTTATGCATCGTATATAAAATATAGCAAAGAGAAAGTATTGCAGTCGTCAAAAAATTCAAATGAGAGATTTGGACGTATCTCTTTATTTCAGACCTCTCTGAATTATGTATTTCCACAAAATTACTTGTGGCTTGTTAAAAATCCTATGATTGTTGAAAGTTTTACCTTCTTTTAAGTTATTGGTGTTTCAATGAAACATTGGTGGTAAATGGAAACATTTCAATATTTTTTAAAAATAATTTCTATATAAAGACCAAGTAATCTAATGTGATTTTCAGCATAATAAAAAGGATTTTTTTTTTGAAATCGGAACTTTCGAATACATTGCAAAAATAATTTCTACAAACTAATTTCAACAAACCATAGATATCTACTCTTTTCATTATAACTGCTTATAGGCAAGGATTTTTAGAGAAGTATGTAATTTAGTTTCAGTTGTAACAATATGACTAATATTATATCTATTATTAGTATCTATAAGCTGTATAGTTCGATAATTTGAACTCTATTTTGAGTAATTTTGGTAACGTGGTCGAGGATGACACCTGAGATGACAACCCTTTCTCGAAATTTCCGTTCAAACAGTGTCTTAAGATTAATGCAAGATTTGAATTTTCCGCCATTTGTGCAATAAAGTATTGCCAATTCTATAATAAAAACACTTAATAGTTGATAGCTTAGGGTTGGTAAAAATACAATGTTACATGACAGAACAACGTGTGTAACGCACGATGTGAAGTAAATATAAAAACAGTTTTTCTTTAAATTGTTATATTTTTATTGAATTGTAAAATACACATGATGCTATGCTTGGATTTATACATAAGGCAAATGGTCTTCGCACATTTTCTGATGCATAGGCACTCTTTTGTTGAAATTTTCTTTGATCATTTTGCATAAATGTGACCGAATTGCATTGATGCAGCGTTGAATTTCTTCCTTCAATTCCCGCGTGCTTGTGGGCGAAGACCTTTCATTTCAATTTACCAGATAAAAAAAAAAAATTCATTGGTGTTAACACATACAATTTAGAGGACCAGTTTTCAAGTTTTTGAGCTATGGCTGCCAGTTTCTCATTATTTTAGAAATATTGTTCAGAAATGAGTGCATGCAGTTCAATCGTGTAACGCTACTTTTTTACTAACTCTTGTCTATCAACTGCAAATAATTTTTTAATAGAGTTGCCCATATTTTATCGCACGAATGGTGGCAATTTAAATCTTCCGTTACTTTTGAGACACTCTTCACATCAAATCACAAATGTTTGGTTCGAAGTTAATGCAATTGTGTTTCTAACTTAACAACACTTTGATTCGGGTATCGAAGTTTGCCATCAAGTAACCGTAGCTTCTGTAATAATAACTATGCATCTTAGAGATGTTTTTCGATTAGGGATAGTTGCATTTCATTCCTTGATTAACATTTGCGACTGATTTAATAATATAAATACTGCATATCATCATTAATGCTGCGTATGAAATTTGTATAAGCAAGAAAATAGAAGACAAGATTGAGATGTGGATTCTTAAAGGTTCCATCTCAGGACTATTGGCGCGTAACAAAACCCTTAACATCCGTAAGCGCGTAACATAACCCTTAGAAAAAAGTGTACACTCCGGTCTGGAAGTTGTTTTATGGCTTACATTCTGAGTACCACATTACTCCTCCTCCAGTGAGTTGAAGTTGAGACAAACGATGTTATCGCACTGTTTTTGGAGGGCAACCAACGTTTATTAATCACAAATTTTACACCGAATTTATAGATTTATTTCTATGAAAATTTGAATTCTATTCAGAGAACGTCAGTCTATTTATTTGTTCAAGCATGAATTAACAGAATATCTACAAAAGAGAACAGCAAAATGGGTACAATTTGGTGCACAAATTTGGAGTTTGAAGTGTAGATGTCCCACAAATTTGGAATCAAATCCGTCAAAGGACTGGATTGTCTATCGATCTATACATTTATAAGCACGTATACGCTGTAATTTGAAATTGAAATTATTTAACTATATGGAATTTGGAATACAATTCTTAAGTTCCAATGATAATCCTGTGCTTGGTTTTCAAGTCAGTTGGTTGGAAAAAGAGATCCAAAATACTCATTCAGTTTTCTGTTATTTGTGCAATGACTAAGTGTCAGCAAAAAGCATATTTATGTGTCTGTTATTGAAGACAAGATACGAGATATCTAGTATTTATAGTTATAAATTTATGGCTCCATGTTCTTGGTGTCCCGGGTTTGATCCCGGTTCAGGCATTGTTCTTCTTCTGTGTTCTTCAATACTTTGCCACAATAAATTATTTAAACATTAAATATTGCCACTTAAATATAAAATATTGAAAAAACATAAAATATGACTCTTTAAATCTCTTAAACTGTTTTATCAATTCAGGAGTCATTCTCATCATCTGATCACGGTGCAAAATGACGAGCCCGTTCCAAAATAGCCTTAGAGTCGCTTTAAAACAGGATGTTAATGTGTATAAACCAAACTAAATTTTAGCAAAACCTTGGAAATGATACTTCATTCAGTTCGCGAGTTACCAGAATAATGGGTCAATACTTCTTATAGAAATATCAGCTTTTCCCCTTCCTCTAAGAAATGAGCTGCTCGTTCATATTTAAAAAAGCCGACGTCCACCATAGGGGTAGTGTGTCTTCCCCGTGATTTGGGCGTCCAGGGTTCGAGTCCCAGTTCAGGCATGGTTGTTCTGCTGTGCTTTATCTGTGAGGTGTGTGAATACGCATTCCAAGTAAAAAGGGATCAAACGAAGTGATTCATGAAGTAGCTAAGTCGTACTTTTGGCCTTAGTTGGTGATATTGAAAATACAAGAGGTGCTCACTCGGCTTAAATCACTGACAGATAACTGCCAGCGGGCTTGTACAGCGCTATAAGTTCCAATTCAACAGCATAAGTGCTATAACTCATTTTACACTGACCCGAAGGTTAGAAAAGCTTGGCAGAAGAATTTACTGTCGAGGAAGCACAATGAGGATAACAGTATCTATAAAAACCTTATTTGTTGAAGTAAAAGTTAATTAGCTCGTTCTTGGGGCAAAAAAATAATAGGTTGAATTTTAAGGAAAGTTAATTTCTCTTAACTTTGGAGAACAACCTTTAACACTTGGCATGCTTGCAACGTATTTTTACGTTTTTTGCAGTCTGTCATTGGAGAGAGGATCACGTAAAAATACGTATTAGTAGAAAAAACGCCCGCTGCACGCGTAAACTGGCGGCGAAGTAAACCCGCATGCCAAGTGTTAAAACAGATCCTAACCCCAATGTTTCAATATAAACTTCATCTTAAATTGGTTCTTCAGCACGTCAACCACATAGTCTGATATCTCTTCACTGCTCTCTTAAAGATCGTTAACGTACACGTATTTATACGATTCGAGTTCACCAAATTTGCATAGTAAACACTGCCAGAAACAAATAACCTAACTTTGAAAGGTCGGGTTCGAATCCTGTTTATCTGTTGTTTCTTGAGATTATGGGTTGGAAGTGGAAAAACAACACGAAAACTGAATCAAAAGGTTCAGATCCAAATATCTTCCGCATGGATCTGGCAAAAATCTAATAATAAGTTTATTGAAAAATTTACCATTCTAACTCTGTTGATGATAGCAACTACAGGCTTACGAACGGACTTACACCTCTTATTCTCTGAAGAGGGTGGTCTGAAGCGCGCTTTCCATAATGCATCAGGGAACAGGGCAGGCAGAACGTCCCGTAATGTGTTCGAAACATAAATAAATAATCCTGGAAAATATGCGGCATTTGATGCATTGACGACAACGCGGGCACGTAGCTCTAAATCGGCGGAGCTTTGCTACGTGCCCAGGAATTTTCCATCCTTTCCAAGTTTAAGAAAAAAAGGAAGAAAGAGCTTTCCCAGCAAGGAAAAATCTTCCAAAATTAATTGCATTTTGGACTAACTTAAGCTCTTCCACTTCCCAAGTTAGTTTCCAAGTTAGAAGTTTCTTTTTTCATCTTCTCTTCTATAATTGCTTGCGAGAGTTTTAACGTAACTCTTTTTAATTGATTTAGTGATGTTTTTTTTCCTTGAGGAAGCTTTTGTCTCGTTCGAACTTGGGGTGCAGGGCTCAACGAGATTAAGCACTTTGTGCGAGATTGCGTTATTTAGGATGCTTTCTCGGAAATGTATTGAGTTTTGACACTGATTTATTGCTTTTCGATTTAGTGGAAGCCGTTTTGATATCGGTTGGTTTTGGAGAAGGAGTCAGTTTAAAGAATGTAAGGAATGAATCACGTTTTGAGTGTGAAGCTCTTCCCTGTTTTGTTTGAATGAAGTGGGGTATTTGAGAAATGGGTTAAGAAAGGGTTTGTATATAAGAATTTGTATTGATCTGAGTTCAAGGCTATTTTTGCTATTAAAAGCTTTGTGACAAGACAGTATTGAATGCCATTACAATAACAATTTAATAATAAACAATTACAAAATTCTTTTACATTACAAAAACCTTTTTAAAAGAAGGCATAGCAAAACAATTAAGGAAATTTGTGCTTCTTATCCGAAAAGTGATAGTATAATATCGTTTTGGTTTAGATGCATGCTTCTTTATTTTAATTTATAAATTTGTTCTGAATCATATAGTACCGATAAAATGAAACAAAAAATGATTTTATAATGTTAATAAATTAGCGATAATGATACCAATGTAAAATATATTTAAAACTATTTTGAAAAAAAAAAAAATTGGAATTAAATAAAAGTGATTTTATGGAAATAAAAAAGATCAAGTGACTTTTATTTTATAACATGCTCAGAAATAATTGTGGAAAAGCGGTAAAATTTGACTAAATTTATTAGAAATATAAATAAAATATTTGAATGCCTTTCTTAATCTGTACCCCTTATCCAAAAATATACAAGCTTTATCAGTTTAGTGCAATTTTGCTATTCAAGGGAATTAAGAGTATTTTGAATGATTTTAAATCATTCGTGTTGTAATATACAGATAGGGAATCAACAAAATATGGTCAAAATATGGCCTTCATTCTTATCATCCTATTAAACGAGGAACTGGCCACCACTTTAAGGAAATCTTCTCCAAATTCTCAATATTCCTCCGAATTCTAGTTCTATTATCAATAAAACTTCAAGCAATTGTAAAAAAATTGACAATTTTTAAAGTTTAATTGTTTTAAGATTTAGAAAAGATTTTTTTCAAAATCTTAATTAACCTTCTGCTTGTAAAACAGGTTGCCAAACATAAGGTAATATGAGGAGGAAGATTAGAAATTGATTACCTTTAGATTAGGTTCAACGGGCTCGAAGAGAATACCAGTGAGGAGAATTTGTCGGTAATAAGGATGCATTTTGTTAAAGACAACAGTCGACCACAACAAATCCTGTTTAGTATAATTTTGCTATTTAGTAACTAGCGTAAATTTGTTGTTTAGTAACTAGTGTGACTTTGTTATTTAGTAACTAGTGTGACTTTGCTATTTAGTAACTAGTGTGACTTTGCTATTTAGTAACTAGTGTGACTTTGCTATTTAGTAACTAGCGTGACTTTGCTATTTAGTAACTAGTGTGACTTTGCTATTTAGTAACTAGTGTGACTTTGATATTTAGTAACTAGTGTGACTTTGCTATTTAGTAACTAGTGTAACTTTGCTATTTAATAACTAGTGTAACTTTGCTACTATGTTCAGTGATGGCGGGGTGGTTGGCTATACAGAATAAGAAGTGTTTTAAGATTATGCGATTCCATCAGTACTGTACTTAAGTACTTATTTTCAAGTTTCAGATTATCTTTTAATCCCGAATATCCACGCATTGCTTTAAACAATTGTAAAAATTTTCAATTCTTCCACAGATGCTCTTACTTTTTCGCATACTTCTAAATATTTGGAAGTATGCGGAAATCTTCTGTGTCCTGATATAATTTGGATTATTAGAAGGTAATATTTTATTGAGTTGGCTCGATTGGGTAATGAATAAATGAAAAAAGTCTGCCTCTTGGAGAATTTGTGAATATTTTATCCGAATATACAGAATTCACAGTTGTATAAAGTTATTTGACGAGATTAGCTCTTCAACCAAGGCTATTACTACTTTGTTAAAAAAATGTAGGCTTATTAAACTGGGTATTCTTTTGTAGTCATACTGTAATTATCTAATCTCATTAATAATAATCGACTAACAGGATGAATTAAGTAACCTCAACTAGAAGTAACCATGATAAAGGTAAGAAGCTTGTGAGGCATGATATGATTTTTGTCGCCTCCAGTTCATCATCACTTGTTTTGCGAGTGTAAAGAATTGCATTATTTTTCTCCATTTCATCATCATTTTCTTTAAGAATGACAGAAATACATCAGTGTTTTGGTACGCTAACGCTGTACTCCCAAAAGTGGCTCCCAGGGCATCTATATCTACGTTTTTAACCTCTTGATTTACATTGCTTATAGCATTTCGTCATTTTTAAGGAATTATGAAAATGAATAATGCTTTAATTACAAAAGTAATTTCGGTTCTATTGGACGTTGAATAAAAAAAAAAAGGCTCATCTCACTGAACATTCGCTAATATTTGTACAGATGCGTAAAATTTACAGTTTTACAATGTTATGTGATCTGATAAGTCAGTCAAACAAGGCTGTTACTGTTTTGTTTCAAAAATGTAGCCTTAAACTTGGATATTTCTTTTTAGTCATACTGTCATTATTTGTCTCCTTAACAATAATCAGACTAACAGAATGAATTAAGTTATCTAAACTAGAAGTAACTTTAGCAAAGACAAGAAGCTGCCCGGCATCATACTATTTTTGTTATTCCTAGTAATTTATCATCACTTGTTTTATGAATGTAAACGGCATGTATTATTTTTTTGTTATTTTCATCATTATTTTCCTTAAATGACAAATTTACTAGCACGTAGTTTCGTTAATATTAACGTACCTCTTAAGATTTGTGCTCAGGTTATCTTTGCCTTCCCCTCTTGCTCCCCACCCCCCGATTTAAACCACTTGTGATATTTTTATATTTTTAAAGAGTTTTGAAAGGGAATAATGCTTTAAAGCAAAAATTTAAATTGGCTCTGTTCCGTATTGAGTGACTGGAAAAAAAGTGTCTCTTACTGAATATTCACGAATATTTTTCGATAAATGCATATAATTTATAGCCTTACATTGTTATTCAATGTGATTACTCTCCCGACGCCATTACGGCCTTGCTTCAAAAATATAACCTTGTAAACTTGGACTATCCTTTGTAGTTATATCCTTTGTAATTTGTATTATTTGTATTATAATCCTCGATAATTATTTGGCCTCATTAACAATAATCGAATAACAGACTGAATTAAGTAATCTAAACTAGACGCTCGAGTGACAAATGGTAGAACCAGAGAACCAAAGGAAAACTTAAGGGTTGGGGGGTGGTAGAATCTGATGAAGCGAAAAGGAGAGAAAGTGGGGAGGGGAGATGGAAATAGAGTAGGCGAACCAGGAGATAAATTTCCAAGCGCAAATTGAACCTGCCAAAGAAGATGTATAATCTAATCTGCGGCGATGAAACGGATTGGAAGAAATTGCACGAGAGATATATATAAGGCTCTCAAATTACTAGAAACCATTATGAAACAGAAGATTGGGGATATAGTTTTCTTATATTACAAAAAAAACACCCAGTGGTTTTCTTTATAACTTATTTATCGCTTAATCTTTTATGTTTTCTTGTTTCTAAAGAGGGATCTCAATCAAGGGTTTAAATTTAACTTAAAGATCTTTTAAATTAGATACCTGAAACATCTGTAATTTGTTCGATTAACGCCTCGTTTTGCCTATTTTTAGGACATTCACCCTTTTGAACTAGTTAAGCGTTAGTTAATAAAGATGATACAATATGCGCCAAAATATGCAGCAATATAAAAAGTTGAACAAAATTACATAGTACTGAACTGAAAAGATGAACAAAGTTACATCGTACTGAACTAAAAAGCTGAAGAAAATTACATAGTACTGAAATGAAAAGATGAACAACATCAAATAGTACTGAACTAAAAAGTTGAACACAATTGCATAGTACTGAAATAAAAATCTGAACAAAATTACATTACGCATTAACACGGCTTATGTATTGTATACGCACTGCCTCGCTGTATACAGTGCTCATATCGTTCACGCAGATTCTTAAGCATATTCTGAGACAAATGCTGCAGACTCCTACGAAAGGAGATGATTTCCTCACGTAATGCAGCCACAGTACTTGGTGGATCTTCGCAGTTGAACCCATTCTCCTTAAATATTCCCCTTTCGTCGACACAGTACACTTAGAAAGGCGAAATTTCGTTGTATGATGTTGTTGCTTGGGGCCGTTTTATTAAACTTCATTTGGAACTGTTCTGCCACCTTTTTTCGAACTCGGTTTACCTTCAGGACCGCTTCCGTATGAATTAATATAATGTTCAACCATTAATACTTTTTTCCTCATTTTCTACAACAACTGTTGATAATCTGACCACAAGACTGGCACAGTTAGCCAAGGTTGGTTTTTGCGCCACTAAAACTGACATACAACCTATAACAACTGCACGACACAACTTTCTTTTCGCTACTGCGAACACGTGTAGCTGGAGTTATGCCTCGTCGATAAACCACGTGTTCTGACGCAGCCACATGTTGAAACAGATAACACGTTTTCCAAAGCTCATTGCAAATTGAATAAGATAGTATTTTGCAGATGAAGATAGATTTAATGCTGGATATTAGTGGACCTTACTTCTACTGAAGTTATATATTTTCTTTAAAAGCAAAACTGATAAACTATTTTTTGTCCAACGGATGGCGTTTTTCAATGAAAAACTTAATAATGCAAAAGCGTCCAATCACTTTTTCTTATCCCTTTCATTTTAGATATGATATATGTATTTGTTTTCATACAAAGTATTAAATTGTTTCTTTTATCCTGAGAGTTACAGTCTGTAATCATTGATTTATTAATCATTTGGATTAGTAATTATTACTATTTCAATTGCTTATATTAACTTCTCTTATTCCATGATCAAAATTCCACTTTAAAAAATATTTTTAAAGTGGAATTAGTTTAACATATCTTTTAAAAAATGATGACCTTTATAATTTCTCACACCCCGAGCGAAGCGATGAAAATAATTTATACAAACGTATTCCTTTCAAATATACCGAGGATTTTCGTTCCTAAATCTACAAGTATCATAGAAATCCCTATCAGAATCTTGTAGTAATGTCACTGGAGGGAAAAACTGCTTTCACTTTGCTCTTGTGTTGCATTGTAAATAGACATGTATTGTTATCATTGTGTATAACACATGCCACCACCTTGCAGTAAGTAATTTTTATTCTAAAAGATTCTTTTTTTTGGCTTCACATCTATAACACAGAGCTGTCTAGGACACTTTCGGATCAATCTGTTCCCACTGCACTATTTTTACTGGACAAGATAACAGCAACAGTAACCAAGTTGTTAACGATCGGGATTCTGACAAGGAATTATTTTGTCTTATCTCTCAAAGATGAAGCACAGATGGAGATAGTTGATCATTGATGATTTATCTCGACGCGAGTTGAATTTAAATAAGATGTCGTGACTTTTTGTCTACCGGAATCGGATTTTTCTTTTAATTATAATTTTAAGTAAATAAATATCGGCTATTATTAGCTGCAGAAAAGACCCACTTTCATGTTTAAAGAATCATGACCCCCAATATCGTTAAAAAAATTGTTCCAGGCAAGCTGAAATGCAAAAGTATATTCCGTTACATATAAGTTTCTATTTTCAAATGCCTTTCAGTCATTAGACAAAACCTCACGAGAAAATAATCTGGAATGAAAATCGTTTATTAGCTCCTCTTATCTGACATCTTCAAACCCGTTTTAACTTTCGTCTTAATGAGGCGCTAATTTGGTTAATAAGATTTATTTTGCTATTTTCAATATTAAAAATGTTATAGAAATGAACATTTCACCTCTCCCTTTTCAATCTTTTCGAATAAGATGGTCCATTTAAAAACATATTCCAAGCCAATTAAAATCCAAATAAAAGTACCCTAGTTATCCTGTTCGCAAGATAAAGCTTTATACGTATAGTTTTATATTATATATATTTATAAACTTTTGAACGAAAGGATGTTTTGGGTTTTACAGATCAGGATAAGTGAAGAATTTTTTAAGAAGCCAGGTCATGAAAACATTCCAATTGTAAGGGGTCTATAGGAATCTATCGAACACTCAATTTATAAAATGGTGTAATTTACAAGAACTTATGATTTAAGACAGAATTACTTGTTGAGTTTCGAAATTTATTTTTTTAATTTGAATTTAAATGAGCCGAAATGATGTTTTAAATTCGCGTTTGATGCTTAAAAAATTCCAGAATCAAAACAATGATCTGATACAACAAACCCAGATCTTATGCTAGTTTGCATATTATAAGCATAATGCTTTTCTTTTCGTGAAGGAACTATAAGACAGTCCATTTGAATGAAGAACAATCTTTTACATCTGTGATTTCTGCAATTCAGAAGAATCCCATTTCCATCTGATGATAGATCGTTTGCGTAAGCATTCATTAATCATAGTTGCCTCTGACAGATAAATGAATAACCATGAAACTAGAGAAGGAAATTATATATATATATATATATATATATATATACGCCATATGGAATATCGGCTACTTTCTGATTTTATGTAATTCATGGAAATGGCATTTTGTTGCTTTACGCCAAAAGGCAAATGGGAAAGCAAACATGGTAAATTTAAATGACTTTCTGAATTTTAAATAACTTTGCTGAGAGTGATGAGTTACGAGTATGCTTCAATAAATTCAAACGCATACACTAATTGTTTGGTTGTAAAATTTGTTCAATCTATTTCATTATGAATAAACGTGAATTAATTTCAAGAATATAAATTTATGCAACATTTTTTTTGAACCAAAATGTTAATTTCGGCAACTAATTAATTCCCACTCTTCTAGATGTATTCTACCTTGTCCCAAGGGAGGGGGGGGGACACTAAATGAGATTAAATGCTTTCGACATGCTGAATACATGAAAAGGGGGAAGGGTCTGACTCCTTCTATCGATATATGGGACACATTCTTAGGAAAGGGTTGTATCGTGATCCGTGATGGCCTGTAACGTTCCCATTCACAAGAAAGGGTAGTTCCAGACAGCTGTGTCACACCTGTCAACGCTTTTCATTATTGAATGCCTCCAGATGCTGGTTGGGTGGTCCTTAATATCACAGAGTGGTTGTTGGTTTGGTCATTAGTAATTCAATTGAAAGACCACAAGTGAAGTACATTGTGTGGGAGGAACCTTTCGCATCTTCAAAGGAAAGGAGTGTTCAACATCTGGATGTCGGGTGGTACCTTTGTTAACGAATATCACTTACGCGTGTTCCAGAGCGGTCCATTGCTGGGACGCGCCATTAACGGACAGTCCCACGCCATGCTGGCGTCAGAATTGAATGAAATTTTTGCTCCAAGATTGGCCGATGGAAAACTGACGTGGACGAATGCGAATTGAGGAGGTGGAGTTTGGACAGTGACAAAGAGAAGATCTTGATTTTAAGAGGAGACATTGTGGATTGCGGTTTGCTATACTATTTACGATGACCTTGGAGTAGCCGATTTGACTAACACCCTATTAGCTTCTTGTGGGTTTTCCCCTGAACTGATTTTGTTTCATAAAAAGTGTTTATAAAAACCTTTTTACTCATTTCGTTACGAAAAATGTATCCTTAAAATGTTGAATATCTGCATGGTTAATAAGGCTTTTAAACAGTGCTAAGATATATAGCCAAAATAAGCAAGTTAATTATTCGATCTGTGTTTTTTAACTGTCTTATGAATTTGTCTTATTTTTTTCAAGCGAATTTTAAATTAACGTATTGTCAAATTCATTAAATCTATTTACTATGATAATTAATGTTTCCACGAATAAGAAAATGTTTATTTCAGACTTTTGCATAATACATATTGGCATATGTTCTGCATGTTTTCTATAATTTAGTTGAAAACTCTGCATGTTTTAAGTAACAAACTTGGGAGGGAGATTGAAAAGTTTTTTTGAGGAAAATTTTTATATCTTCCCGAATATCACTCCGTTTGTACAAATAAATAAATAAATAAATAGAAAGCCAAAGCCAGATTCCTAATCTTTTAAACCCTTTTTCGTCAATTTTTGGACAAACCCTTAATTGTTCTTAATATCGAATGTTTGCAGAATGATATAAATTAAAGCACTTTTATTATCGGGTGAAAAGTCAAGGTCAGTCTGACAAATTTTCTGGGGAAACTTGAAAAAAATAATGCTTAAACCCGAAAAGATCTGCATATTTTTGATAATATAATGCTCCTTTTCTTTTATTAAATCATGTACGAGAAAGTAATTAAATATATGATATCGCATGGTTTAATTTAATTCTTAATTAATTACACTTTTATTTTAAATTAGTCTACACTACTTCATTTTATAATTTTCCCTTTTTTCTGATCCGAATTGCATTTTTAAAAATTAATTATTGCCAACATACGCTTTAAAAAATAACCCTTATCTTTTTTCCCCTGACAACCATTGAAGGGATAGGAATCTTTTTCGTCTGTGAAGAGTTTCTAAGTCTAAGATACCTAAGACTTCCTTTTCTAAATCGACATATTTCAACAAAATTTCTACCGGCATCTCTTAATAAAACCACAGAAGGGAAAAGTTCTAACTTTGCTCTTGTATCGCGATGTGAACATACGCCATTTTTACTCGTCTCTTCCTTGTAGAAAATATCCTAAAAAAATCGAAATTAGAATTTAAAAAGTTTCTTCTTTTCTGCAACGCATTTCCAAAATTACGTTTACATATATAAGTTTATTCCCCGATTTTTTTCCAAGGGCAAATTCCCTGGAATAAAACTACCTCTGGAACGCCACAAGCTGTCTCAACACCTCTTCGTAGCTCCCAGGTTTTTGAGGGATGAGAATGATGCATTGTTATATCAATGAAAAGATTGACCCAGTCACTTGAGCCTTAAAGCAGGATTTGCTGTAAAGGAAATCGCCAATCTGGCTTAATAGCCAATTTCCGTGCTGATATCAAAGTCTTTTCTTCACGCCATTGGCACACGATACTCCATTTTTAGACTTCTATTTCTCTATAATAATAAAGAAGAATGTATTCATTGGTATGTTGACACTTTTCAGGATTAGGTAATTTCGGTTAGAGCTACCGAATTTGGCGCAGATATACTTTGGAGGGTGGATATATGCGATTCAAAATTATTTTTTAAATTTTTAATAATTAAATGCTGAACAAGGTTGTATAATTTTTCTGCCATAACATTAGAAAATATTATTATATCCAACTGATTTAATATCAGTTCGAAAGTATGTAATTTCGATTTATATAATTTTTTTCCCGAATTTTGAAATTTTTTTAAATATTGTTTTTTTTCATAATTTTAAACAATAGTTAGATTGTATCGTTTCATCAAGTATTTAATTATGGGGTTTTCTTCTATCGTTGTAAGCTAAGGAGGCCATATTACTGACTCTCCGTCCCGCCCAAAGACATTCGGAAATAAATACTGAATGACCGGACTGCCGTAACAACAACACTGCCAGGAACTGTGGTTGAGCTTTAAGAGCCATCACCGACCACGGTACAACACTCTCCGTAGGAAGTATGTCTCGTCATCACTGAAGGGGAGTCAGATTCCCCACCTTTAGTTTACCCACCGGGTTGGAGAGATTCAATTACATGCTGGAAGCATCTCATCGTCAATTAAGAGGTGCCTCCTCTTCGGAGGTTTGTAAGTAAGGGAGGCAAATTTTACTCATATTGCCTTTGTCTATTGATGAAAAATTCACCATCAAAGAAGAGAAAACTCAATATGCCTCCAAGGAAAGTGTCAACTTTCTAACTTCTAACCTAGTTTCTCATGTATATATATATATATGTCATTTCAGAAATCGACGTCTAACATTTTTGGACGATTGTACTCTGTAAATAAAGAACTTCCTTTTTTTGATGAATTTGTTGTTGTGAATTTTCTATTTAAATTGTATTTCATTTTAATTCGAAACTTGGAAAATGTTTGTAGATATTTTTTGATGTAAAATAAACATATCCTCTTACGGTAATTTCAGCGCAGTTTTGGTGAAATCAGAGTTGATTGACAGTTCGTACTTTTAAAGAGATTTTATTGTTAATTTTTTACTTATTTTCTGATGTTCTCGAGTACAAATTTTGTGTTTTTGTAATACTATTCACTATTTTTTTATCGGATGATCCAAAAGTCAGGACGAACTTTAAAAATGAATAATATGGAAACGAATAAAGACAAAAAGATGCGATTTGCAGTAAACGGATGGAGAAGAAGCCAGTTTCTGTGCAGCATTGAAATAAAAATAGTTCTCTTGGTGACCAATAGTTGGCGATATTGGATTCTTGATATAGGAGTATGCAAAGCAACAAGTGACATACAAAGGAGCAACTGCAGCATGTAATAGAAGTCAAAGCTTATATGCATCGAAATTATGTGTTAAGTTCTAGACCGGAGTTGTGATGTTAAATGTTAAACATATGCATCGAAATGCCATCCCTGTTTGAGAAAGCCCTCTTAGTTAAACTGTATTATAAGAATTCATAGAACGCCACTGCGGCACTGGGAGCATATCGCTACATGAAGAGTATGTGAGACAGCAAAGGACCAATAACGTCTTCTGCATTGAGCAAAAAGATGAAGAAATATGGAGCTATAGGTTGTTTGGCGACACATCCAAGAAGTGGACGTCGCTCAGCAGCCGCTATTACAATGACAGGGAAGCAGACGGTACAATCCATGTCGGCGGTTTCTGTATATAAGGAGTACAGTGTTCGAGAAGTGACGAGGCAGATAGGAGTGTCATGCGGAAGGGTCTGAAGAGCTCTGAAACATTATCCCTACGAGTTGTAACATAACCAAGAGCTGATACCTCCTGATTTCGACTCTCACTAAAATTATGTGAATTTGGTATTAAATAAGACGGAAGAGCAGCACGACTGGCTTCACACTGTGACTTGGACAGATGAAGCACATTTTACACTCTCTGGCGCTGTTAACACACATAATTGTCGAGTAGGGACCACAGAAAATCCATATATATTTGTTGAGGAGCCCTTACAACAGTGTAAAATGACAGTCAAAAGTGTCTTCACGGCTGGTCTCAGAATTTGTCCCTTTTTTTTGTGGGAGTCATACAGACGGGTTTCAAAACAGTTTCTGTCATAGGACAGCGATATGCTGCATTGTTACAGAACAATATTATTCATGAACTGCAAGCGCGACAGGCACTCCAAACAATTAACTTTACGCAAGATGAAGCATTACCTCATATTGTACTGCCTGTGCAATGCTTGCTACGCTCAACATTTTGGAGGATTGTGTTATCAGTCGATACTTTAATCACGCATGGCCTTCAAATTCTCTTGATCTGACACTCCGGGACTTTTGGCTGTCGGCTTCTTGCGGTCGAAAGTGTACCGCGACCAACCGGTACTCTTTCAGCCGCTACAACCGGCATCACTAGCAGCTCTGAAAGATGCCATCCGCCAAAATGTGTCTGTCATAACCCAAGAAATGCTACTAAATGGTGTGAGCTGTGTGGTGACTCATCTCACAGCTGTGCTTTGGAATGAAGAACAGCAAATCGAACATTTAACTAATTAACTATAATTAAGCTGACTTGAAAGTTGTTAATATTTTTTTTATAAATCATCTTTTGATGTAACAAAAAACTATAGCGCCATCTGTTGGTCGCTAAGAGAACTATTTTTATTTCATTGCCACACAAAAACCGGGTTATTTCCCATCAGTGTAGTACAAACCGCATCTTTTTATCTTTATTCGTTTTCAAATTATTAATTTTTAAAGTTCGTCCGGACTTTTGGATCATCCGGTATTTTGTTCACTTATTGCATTTTGTTTCACTGTTATTTTATATATTTTCATAAGTTAATCATCAGCTTATCGATTCTTTTTTTACCCAATACGAATGGTGCTACCTGATGTTTTTTTTTTTTTTAAATGAAGTCGATTATATGATATAATATTTGTAATGAACTATTATAATTCAAAGGCTAAAAAAAACAAATTAAAAGCCTGTTTTTAAGAAAGATATCATGAAATATTTATCATTAAGCATTTTACAAAACTTATTACTTCATCTTTTATAATGAGCCCATAACATAAGAGGTCTCATGCTTTGGTTGGTATTAATAAGTATTATTTATATTATACGTATCATTATGATCTACATATAAATGTGTTCGAATGAAACATCTTTGAATCAAAACATGTTGCATTGGAATCACGTGACAGTCGTAACTGAAAATGATCATAAAAATTCCTTCTCAGATGATAATCTAAAATCAAATTCTGAGTTTTGCAAGGTGCTTATAATATTCGCAAAAATATTTTATCGAAATACCCACATGACTTTTTACTTTATATATTATATATATTATATACATATATATATATATGAAATGAATCATTAAAGATATATCTTTTCAAGTTGATTATATTGGGCAGTTAGACTATATCTAAAAACTTTTAAATATTTTCAATAGTTGCCACAGGTAAAAAGCTAATTTGTAAAGGAATATTGACTTTTCCGTCTGTTAAAATATTGTTACGAGACATATTTATTTGAAATTAAAAAAAATTATGGAATTGGCTTTCTACATTTTAGTTCAAGTGCATAGTTGAAAGAGTATGTCACAAAATAAAAGTTTAAATGAAATTCCCTACTTTGAAGTTGATGTCTAAAGGAAGCTTTTTTTAAAAATCTCAATTTTAATATAAGGGGAGCATGGTTTGATGAAGGAATTATGGGTTAAAGGTTTGTAGGATGAAGTAGTGAGAATTTTAACATTACAACAAAAAACATCGCTGCAGATGATGTATCATTATTTTTGGTACACAATCTGAGCAGTGTTTATTGTATATAGCTTTATTGTATATACAATTTTATTGCATTGTAGCTATATATTTTATTATACAAAATACATACGAAAGTATTTTATATTAATATATAATTTGATTTACGTTTTTTAAAAGCAATGAGAAAAAATTCAATTAAGTTATCGAATAAATTCTATAAAACGAGAATTCTATATACCAGAACATCATTTAACAGGCAATTTTTGAGTTCCAAGACCATGTAAACATCATTATCGGGAAATAATATTTATTCAAGACACAGCTGAAAATACCTAATTTATTTATATTTTAACTAACTTTCTGTCAAGGTTGAAAAAAAACACACACCTTGAAATATTGATTGTAATTTTCTTTTTCTATTTTGAAGAGCGTGTACTCCATTTTCTCAAAATTTAATGAAAAGTGTAGATTTGCAAAAAAAAAATAATAATAAAATAAACTAATATTCATCTATGCATATAAAGATTTAGATTTTGTTCTGTAAAAACACTAAGCTCAAAAACATAGTAACACATAAAACACTTTTAGTCGGGGAAAAAAATTTCTTCCCCAAACCTAGTATAACACTGAAACTTCTCTCCTTAACTCTCTACTGTCTTTAAAAGAGATCGAAATGATGCATTATTACGATGGACGAACCGAGCTTGTAACTTGAGTTTAAGAGAGGGATTTACAAGCATAGACGTCTAAATCTCTTTAATAGACCTCTTTTGTTGGAGTATCAGAACATAAGACGCTCTTTTGGAATACCTACATATAGGTGATTTACGACGCTTGATTTTCCGAAATTTTATCCCCTTTTTTAAAATAAAAACATTCTCCAGAAAAAATGCAGCAGGTATCGAATATCTTCGGCGAAAACTTGTTTTGATAGGATTATTAATGATGCCTCATTTGAATACAGGCCGTTTGTTAGTGAAAAAAAAAAATGAAGAATTGTTAAGCATCTAAAAATGAAAATGAATATTCATTTTCTTGGTTATTATTAATTTTAAAATAACGCGTCTGGTAAACTAATGGTTTTGAAGTAAAAAAGTAATATATTTTTATATCGTTTGAATAGGAAAATTGCCAAAAAAGTGCAAAATTATGCATGCATTTTGAAATATTTACAGACAATTGCTTTCAAATTTGTAATGCGTATTAATGCTGTTTTTTATTTTGTCAAAATGAAGTTGAAATTTTTCATCCGATTAATAATAAAGAAGAGTGTATGATTTCTGTATGTGATGGTGTGTTTTCAGTATCTACTTTAAATAAAATTATTTAGCAACACTTTTCATGTATATAACTTGTGCATAAGAAACAAGTAATGTTTATATAAAAAAACTGAAATCCTACTGAAGCCAAAAAATTTTATTTTAGTAACTTTTTATTAAATAATTATCAAAAAAATAATTAATTATCAAAAAATTATTGATTTTCGTATGAATTGAACTCGGATTCTTCACCTTCACGTCGAAAATATTGAAATCTTTGCATTTTACGATTGAGATACTTCCTGTTGAATTCAATTTTCATTACAAACTACCAAAACTCTATTTAAATTATTAAAAAATTATTAAATTTAATGAATGAATTAATGTATTTTTAAAAAACTGTATTAACATTAAATTTCATCCGCTACAAGTTTAAAAAAAATGTATTTTAATTTTAGAGAATTAGTAAAAAGTATTTTGTTAACGATTGGAAATTTGAACAAGATGTATAAATGAATAAATACAGGAATCTAATATAGGTAACTAATAGTAATGATTCAAAAAAATCAAAACTGAATAATCATTATGAATATTTCAAAAATTCTTGTAGGAATTTTACGAGAACAGAACGTTTTTAACAGGTGGATATCTTTAGGTTAGTATTCATTACTCAATTTCTTAAAATAAATAATCTAGAGTGGTTTATCCAAAATGTTCTGATATACTGTCTACCAAAGGTGTTCTTCCCGGTTTCATTATAAACTTATGGACCTTTGGAAGGGCCATAAGAGCTCAGATTTTTATTTTCGAATTTTCCTAGTTTGGCAAAGAAAACCGATACTTGTGTATTAATTTTTTAATATTAGTAAATATTGGTTTCTAATTATTGATTTTCCTCATATGCCATGCCTATAATATTTGGCGATTAATTATTGAAATGCAGTACAAGAAATTGATTATATGCATAGTTATCGTGGTTAAAAGCTGATGTAGTTTTATTTTAATAGTGTTTTTCGGACTTAGAAAAGGGCGAAAAATAATAATTCGTCAAATTCAAAATAAATTAATGAATGCCTTTTAGTTATTTTAAAACATTCCAGGTACAAAAAACAAGAATATTAAGTCGTCGGTTTGCAATATATAATGGGATATATCGATATATACTACTTTTCTTATCCTGGAGGCATTTTAAAATAATTAGAAGGCATATACTCTTTTTCTTAAAATCTTTTTTCAACTCTATACTGCTAAAATTAACACTTTTAAGTATATATATTTCTAATGTAATGAATTCGCATACTGCTTATATATAGCAAAAGTATTAAATTTATCGCACACATTATAAGACAGTTATAATATTTTTCAATTTAAAAAAAAATAATTGTAAATAAGTTTTAAAAGGATTAAGCAAAAGTTTTAGATAAAGAATTAATGATTTTTGTTTTAAAAACAGAACTTTTTATTATTTTATTTCAATATTTTACTCTAACATAGAGATGAATTGTATTTTACTATGAAATGGAGTTTGTTTAAACTTACCCAGGAGATTATTCTAGCGTCTTTAACCAAATAAAATCACAAAGCTTCTAAAACTTATTTTATGAAAAAGAAAAGCAATAAAAATCATTTGACTGGAACACTGTTTTTGTAATTTAAAAAGAAAGATTTCGTAGGAGGCTTTGTTTACACTAAATTTCCATTTTAATGAAAAGTAAACACTTGAAGCATTGTTCGGAATATATGAGGAATTTACATCTGAAAAATTTCAGTGTCGAGATAATGATTTTCAGAATTCTATTACAAAATTTTAAAGTTGATGTTTACAAATCATTCCAGAACTTTTTAAAGAGCAGAAATTTCTGTCTCCTTGTCTATAGTGATCAGAGTTCTTTTAATATTAATTTTAATTCAAATAGAGTGATATAAAACATGAAATTACACATCATATAATAATTTGTTTACAAAAACATCCCAGTATGTTTTTCAATAAAAATTTTATAAATAAAAAAAAGTTAAAAAAATATTTACCGAAGAATTTAATTATGAACAATTAAATTTAAATTTTCTTTTTTTAAACATTTTTGGTCTACGATTTATGTTTCATTAGTTCCGATTTTTCATTGAAACATAAATAAAAATTAATAAGAAATATATTTTATATTGCATGCTATTTTTTTGATGGAATTTGAACCTTCACGTTAGTTCAAGTTTACTTTAGAAATAATGGCATAAGATTAAATTTTTTAACTAATTAAAAACATACCTAAATATTCTATATAATTTTTCATATCTAATATATAATAACTAATTCTAAACTAAATATTCATACCTGATATATAATACCTAGTTCTAAACTAAATACTTATACCTAATATATAATATCTAATTCTAAACTAAATATTCATACCTAATATCTAATTCTAAACTAAATATTCATACCTAATATATAATATCTAATTCTAAACTAAATATTCATACCTAATATATAATATCTAATTCTAAAC
>JAPMOQ010015521.1:5003169-5017486 GCA_026543055.1 Argiope trifasciata | reverse complement strand
TTCTAAACTAAATATTCATACCTAATATATAATATCTAATTCTAAACAAAATATTCATACCTAATATATAATATTTAAGTATTCTAAGAAGAAGTAACAAGAAAAATTTCATAATATTTAACCTTTAGGCTGCGGCTACCCAAACTCGGAAAAGTTCCTTTGAATACGGCGTTTAGTGTTAGAAACTACAAGATGCTTTCCCCTTCTTTTAAGGGTGGTTGTTGAAGATAAGGTCTTCGATTTCAACCACCCGTAGAGTTAATTGGTCATCTGACCGTTCCGTAGTAAGCAGGTTGCCTTTTTTTGCGGTTTCGTCTCTGCCGAACTCTAGAGTAGGCTTTTAATCGCAGTTTTATTTTTTTTCCCACTCAAAATTATTTCATCAATTCTGTAGTAAAAAATATTGCATGAAATATTATGACAGTAAACAAATTGCAAATACGATATATGCTGAATAGTTTAGTACATTGAACAAAAAATTTTCAATTGTACTTAAAATTAAATCCCTTTCTCAAGCTTTACTGAAGCTGCGAATTAAACTGACATTGCTTTAACTCAGCATTGTGAATTTTACTTTATTTTTATAATTTTAACTCATCAATTTTAATAAAATGTAACGATTTGTGCATATTATATATATATTTATATATATAAAGATCCTAATTGTTAATATTTTTTTTAAGTATTCACATATCTTCGGGCATTACACGGATAACAATTCTCTATTGCTCTGCAAATTAAAAATATCTGCAAATGTTTTTTATAATAATATATTATTCCCATAGTAATTGAATATAATTTTTATTCCCGACATAGTTCAAACCGTTTGTAATGTAAATTACTAGTAGAGTTTTTCCATTATATTGCCAATGCTTAAAATTTAAATTGAAAACATTTTTTGCTGAGAATTTCAATTTCTGATTGCAGAGTAGTATTTTTTAAAAAAAATATATGTTCAGTTTTGTAGACATTCAGTAGCTTAATTATATATAAAAAAATTTCTACACAAAATTTACTGATAAGTAAGTAAAAGCAGATTTAAGACAATCAATATAACCAACAATAAAGTAAGACTTGAAATGAATTTGATAAATAAGATATGATTCATAAATTAAAAAGTTTATAAATTAAATTAAATTATTAAGTTATATTATTTCATATTAAAAGTTTTTAACTTTATTTTTGAAGCTCTTTTTTCTGTATAACATTCTCGATTATCAGCATTCATTATTCAATACTAGTATTTTTACTAAAAAATTATTTAGATTATCTTTGAGAAATAGAATTAAATATAGAATTCCTTCTTTTTAATGCAGTTTTGTTTTATTTCAAAGCAAATATTTCCGGAATAATTTGAGATTTCAATTATTTTTTAGTGGACTGAAATAAAGCTATAAGATTTTAACATTTCTTTTCTGTTACTTGAACGCATGGAGAAACTAATTATTATTTTGATAGATTTTATGAATCTCCTTCAATATTTTAAAACTTTCTAACGTTTACAGAATTATGAAATATTAAATCAATCGTTTTCATAAATAATTACAAACAATGATGAAGCCCTGAGTTTAATTAAACATCATAACCAAAATATTTCTAGCGGAAATATATCGAGTTCAAGTATGAAAATTTAAAACTGAAAAAAAAAAAAAATTGTAGGTATCATTTCGTCTTAGGCACAGATTACCTTCATTAGACCATAGCATGATACGAAACATCAAATAATTCTTGGTTCAAATATTTATCATTCGATTAGATGGACTCAACTATAAACATATATATTGATATAAAGTTGTAAATTTTTTGAATAAAATTTTTTAGTTGTTAAGCATTGTTTTGTTTAATGACAAAGGAAGTCTTTTTAACCAATTCTTGTTTGAGATAAAAAAATTTATTTCATATTTATCAGTTAAAAGAAAGAATTGTTTTATTTCCCAAAACAGAATTTTTGCTGTAATTGCAATTAATAATTCATGTAATTTTTAGGATTAAAGTTGCTTTAACTTTCTAAACTTTTTTTAATCAAAATATATTTTTTGACAAATATTTTTCTCTAAGGAGTGTCTTCAGTTTCTTCATTTCATTTTTATTTTGAAGGAATGAAGTAATGATTTTTAAATGAAGGAACGAAGGAAAAGAACAATGTTTTCAATCAAGTACTAGTCAAAAATGAAATTACGCTATTTCATTCTGTACTCACTCCCCTAGGAAGTTTAAAAAGGAATGTCGCCCAAACACGGTCAAAAGTTTCATTGTCGCCAACAGTGATTCCAATAGTGATTCCCGAACCTAAGGGGCGCGACGCAATACGGAGGGAGTTTTATCAGGCAATTACGGCTCAGCTGGAAAGCTGAAGTGGGGAAAGGAAATCCAAACTCGTTCCTGGTACAGCAGTTGTACCGAGCCGTACGGAAAGGTAAAAAAAAATCCTGGTACAAAAATCCTGTTGTACCAGCCGTAAGCTAAAGGTTAAGATTTAACAAGAGACTTTCAAAAAAATTAGAGGAGACATAAAAATTAACTACTTTTTCAAAACAAATTTTAATTATTAAATATCATCATTAACAAATTATGTTTGATTATCGTCTATCGTCTAGCTTAATTCGGATGGAAAATGCAATCAATCCATGATCATGTAATGCAAAGAAAAGTTTAACAGATTAATTCAATTTAAAGCGCATTTTGTTTTTGTTTGCCGTATTCTAGCCCCATGTAAGACTAAACAACCTGCATTTAACGTTTCTCACATGACTTCAATATCGATTTCATTCAAAAATTTCGTCAAAGAAATAAAATAAGAAAATTAATTTACCTCCCTTGTTGTTCGGTTGGTGAATTATATTAAGATCCATTCTGATATTAGACGAAACTACTGGATAATAGAAACTACAGTTTTAATCTCTTGGTAAATAGGAATTCAAATATTAATTCATCATCACGACTCTAATCTCTACATTATTATTTAAAATTTCTACATAGTCTTTCTCTATGTTACCCACTAGTCAGTTAATCCTCATTGTCACGTGATGCTCACTGTCCGTGTAGACATAAGGATTGTGGGTGTTTCTGGGAAATACTAATCGAAGGAAAAAGATAATAATGTTTTGAAACAGTTTTCAACCCTTAAGTTTAATGGCTGTTAATAATACTCGCGACTATCTTCCAAGCGGAACGTAAATACCGGCCAGTTTCCCACAGAAACCTTACAACAAAGTAATTAGTTTCTGCAGATTGGAGTTATGCCAGATTTCTTTTTCTTAATTCTTTTCCTTCGAATCAGAGAAAAGTTTCTTTTTGAAAATTAGTCGATATCACAATATCTAACGTAATGATATTCTGGACCAGTTTCCCTTGGAAACCCTTCAACAAGGTATCTTCTATATCTTGTAGCTAAGCCAGACTTCTGCCTCAGGTTCCTTATCCCCTTCTGTCACGAGTTTTTGGTTCATGATAGTGGTTTGATTTACAAGATCAAGAGAAATTACAGGATAATTTCTTTTTTTGTACGATAGACAATAGTGAAATGACTTTTGAATTTCATAAATATCGGCAATGGGGATTTTCGATTAGGCAGTTGGCTAAGACTGGTCTGACTAAAGCTACAGGCAGATCGAATACATGTTATTCGTCTATTTACCAAATAAACAAATTTATAAAAATTTTGAAGCCTTGAAGTCTAAAATATTAGGATAATAATGTGTGCTTTATTGAATGATTAAAACCATCTATACTTATAATAAATCTCAATGTGTGTGTGTGTGTGTTGGCGCTCCACAGGCCAGACCGTTGGACCTACAGCTACCAAATTTGGTACATGTATACCTTGGAGGTCGGGAATGTGCACCTCGGAGCCCTTTTTTCGAATTTTTAATTAGAATTTGAATTAATTAAAAATTAAGCGAAATTTCGACGTTTTTCCGCTATAACTTCCGAAAATATGATCGCACAAACATGATTTTTACATCAATTTAAAGATTAAAAAATTAGCTTTCTAATGGCACCAATGTTATAATATATAACTTAAGGCTTCTATTTTTAACGAATTTTTAAAGAAATATTTTGACCATGTTTTTTTTTGATCACGTGACTGGATAAAATAAAAGAAAACCATGCCGGAAGTTCAAATAATAATAATAAAAAACTATAAACGTAAATAAAGTCTAAAGAAATGATACTTTTTGCACGTGACTGGATAAAATAAAATAAACATAAAATGTGATTTTTTCTAAAAAATAAATGCAACGCAAAGGTCTCTATAATCGTTTGCAATATCTTAATCATTTATTCAACAAATCTTCTTTATTTATGGTAAACCTGCTTGAATTTAGACAGGATATGCATTGAAATCCCGACTTAATGGCAGATTTCTATAATCGTTTGCAATATCTGTATCACTAATTCAATATTTTCTTTCCATTATAGAATGTGATAGTTTCTGAAAAAATAAATGCAAAGCCAAGGTATCTATAATAGTTTGCAACATCTAAATCTTTATTCAATATTTTTTTCCTTTTTCGCTAAAAAAAAACATATTTAATATTTTGGCAGCATCACGGAAAAAAATATTTTTAATTTCAGGCCAATCAATGCCCGGAATTATTTCAAGGCTAATGAATATGTGACTTAATTGAAAATTTTAGAACGCATTACTCATGGCGAACCAGCTGGTCGCCAAAGGCGGCTAGTTATTGAATAAACTGAAGGATAATCATTTACATTTTAAAAAGCTAATGTTTACATGCTAATGCTTCTTACATATTTTATAAAATAATTTTTATTGCTATATTTTTGTTCTAAATCTATTATTTTTTATAACGTATCATAATAGCTAAATGTTTTGACTTCTAAGGATTGAAACCATTAAAAAATAACTATGAATAATTTTTCAAAAAATTATTACTTTAAACATTTTATCACGATAAAAAATACATATCGATGAAAACACCTATAATGATATTTTAAGATCTAATTTAAACTTAACTAAGTTCCTAATTTTTAGCTTAATTTAACCCACATTAAAAACATTCTACAATATCCTTTTATTTCCTGATCCCATTCAATTTTTTCCCATTTAATTAATGCAACAGAAAGCTTTGCAAAATTGTTTTAATTAGCAGTTTTCACACTGCAAATGAAAGGATAAAAAATTGCTAACCTAAACAAATTATTCCAAAAAATACCTATATTTTCCTATAGAAATCAACACGTGTAACAAAATTCTTATCAGAATCTCATACTGTTTAAAAACTGGGAAAAAATATTCTTGTTCTCTTTTACTCTCTTGTATCCCTGGTGAATGGATACTAGTCCGTCAGCGCTTATTGTACGTAAATCATGCCTCTCCGGATGTAATAAAATGAAGTTAAAAATTCAAAATGTCTGTTCTGTTTTCGGCTACGTAGCTGTTTTAAAAAAAGAATATATTTACGTGCATATATTTTTTCAAAATTGCATTTAAAAATTAAAATTCTCAATACCAGGTTTATTAATTTAAAAATGAGTTGAAATCTAACCAATTAAATTAAGTTAATCATTTATTGAGAAGGATTAGTAAAGCTGACTGGTTACAGTCCAGAAATATCTAAACTTGCAACTGAATATTTATATTTTAATCCAATTCGAGACTGACTAGATAAATGCCTCACAGCATTATATAGAAGATATATTCGAAACGTACAGTTTGATGAGATCTTCGATAAAGATATAATTAGTGCAACGTTTAAAGTAGCGTTAGACGTACCGATACTTTATCGGCACATTGAATCTCATTTGACCAATCATGGTAGGCTTTGTGTTAACTAAGCTCGTATAATCGAATCTCCGTTTCGGTTAAGATAATTAGGAACACTTTTCAACAAGATAGCATTCAGACACTTGACCGAAAGACCCTCTCTCCTTTGAGATCAGAATAGTTGATCCTTCAAACAGCTAAATAGGTAAGGAGAATCACTTTTATTTTTATTCATTAAAAAAGTGCATATTCAGCATGATAATCAGATTATAAAAATGATAAAAAACATTAAAAATCAAAGTACATAAGTAGATGCGTAAAATAAGTAGAGATTATTAATTACGTAAATTTATTGAAGATAATGGATTTTTAAAAAATTATTTATTTGATTCCATATTCGTTTGGATGTTTAATAATAATGCAGTTATGAATTAAAGTGGTAATTCTTATTGAAAGGAAAATATAGGTTATAAAATAAACTTTCCCCTTTGGAGTTACTTCCAAATGAAATAAATGAATATTCTGAAGCCAAATTTCATATGCATATAGTAAAAAGATACAAGAAAGGCTGAGGAATTTCACACCCACCCACAAGAAAAAAAGACACCTTGAAAGGAAAAGTAAGATTCTGAAGTTTGACAAATGAGAATTGGTCAAGAGAAATAACGAATTCATAAAATAATGGATTATGCAAAATTTCATTGGTGATTGAGCGATGCAAAATGCTCGTGCAGAGAAAGCAGATATTTTTTACTAAATTTGCAAAAAACACCTTATTAAATAAACATAAGGCCATGTTACATGCTCTCTATTTCCAATATGTTGAACTTCCTTGATTCGTTCCTGCGGAAGGCCATGGCCCACCCTGGGCTGAAGCGCCACTGAAGAAGAACTTCCCTGTATAGCATAAATGATAATGCATTGGTAATTATAGGCATTTTATCATTATTTATTTAAACACTTAATTAATTTTTAATTAAATAATGAATTTTATTGATGATGATGTCGGGTTACCACGGAAAGGGGTGCAGTAGCTTTTGAAGGTAAAGATTCCTGAGCACCCGAAGGAAAAAATCTGACTTCTTGCTAAAATGATGACACTCATACACATTCGTCCCTTTTTAAATAGGACGTAGTCATACATCTCACAGATGGGACACAAAAGAGCAACCATGTCTGAACCGAGACTCGAACCCGGGGCACCTAGATCTTTGGGAAGACCCGCTACCCCTATGCCGGGACACCGGCATCCTACACTTGCTAAATATGTGTATCAACTTTTATCCCTATAGCTCTCATTTTTATACATTCGAACAACCTAACCTACAATTTTGCTCTAAATAGATTTTGTGCACAATTAGTTAGAAATCAACAAATTTAGTGTGCCAGTACCATACAAAAAATAAAGTAAAATAAAGTATAGCAAATTTCAAGCGTTCTATTTAAAGATATTAGATGAACCATAAGTCAAGTTGATGATAAAGCTCCAAAACTGGCGTTTTCTCTAGTCTGGCAGGTCTATAATCTTTCGTCCCTATTATGGCCTAAGAATAGATTGGGAAAAATACGGCGAAAGGCCGTAATTGGCGCTTTGGCGATTTTTGAAAATTGCGCGGGGTTAAATTCTGGTAGTACAAATTTATTTTTAAGTTTGCACTGACAAATAGACAGCTTTCAAGAGTGAATTTTTGAACTTATGGAGATCTAAAAGTGCAGATTCATTAAAATTGCAAGTTTGAATTTTCTGATGATATCATTTTAATTATACTTTTAATTTTTTTGATGATAATATTTCAACTATACTTCGTATTTGAGAAAGTAAAAAAAATCATTTGTATTTGTGTGATTATAGAGATCTGGTAGCTACATTAATTGATTGATCTGTTGCAAATAAATTAATAAAACTTTTATCAGCGTTTGCTAAATTAAAAATTGATTCAAATGCACTCATGATTGACATTAATTTTGGTATCTTTCGTTTTTATTATTTCACATATGATATAAAGACAAGTATTTACTTCAATAATATTTAAAAAATATTGTAATATAAAAGAAGCATTGGTTCTAATCAACAGTATTAGTTTATGGTGACATCTTAATAAACCAGTAACAGCCACTAGACATTAGTGTACACTTTTGTCGAATGGATAAGTTAATGGACTTCAAAACCAAACATCGCAGTTTCGATCCGTGGCGGAATTCAACCTACACATTGGCACAATTCCACCAACACCATCGCCACAGGTTGTTTGTTTGATTGAACAGTATGGTGATTGTTTGTCACATATTTTTACTTAGTTCATAAAATAAAGTGATCGATCCATCTGAACTCTATTATTCGGTTTATTGAATTAAAAGCCTATAGGATAGTAGCAGCCATAAAAGGTAAAATATTTGTAAAAGATCTATAAAATTGTGTAAAATATGAGTATTCTTAACTAAAAAGTATGAAAGTCACAAAAACTTCCTTATTCTGTTTTGCATGTCGATTTTGGTCATGTGAGCATTCCAGATCTTCCCGCCATCAACCATCTGCTTCTGCAGACGATATTTAAAACTAAAAAACCCACCTGCACCGGAGAAGAACGCATCAAGCGAAAATATCCTTTCCTGCCGTGTCACTGCGGTGTCCCCCCATCCCGCTTATGCATTCCCTTATTTAAATTTTGTTTGCTGTACCTGAAAATCACATTTGGAGAAAATACTATTTTAAGTGCCCGTTGAAATATGCATGAGACTCGAGGTAATAAAATCAGAGGAAAAAAATAAAATGTAAATTTTTATTTCCTCAGTGGTTTCCTTGGGAAAAAAAAGAACGTAAGAAAAAGCGCGCGGTCTGGTGGCGAGATTCTGGTGGAATTGGAATTGAGAATCGCTGATGTGCGGAGCTGAGATGTTCTTGCGCTGATGATACTCGAATGGTTTATTTTGCTGTTATTCCATTTCCCTGAATGCAGTCGTCGAAAAATAATCTTCTGAGCGGGAATTGAATAAGAATTTTTTTGTTTGCTTATTTTTGTGTCTGTTGAATACGAGGATCGGAATTGGTAAACATTTGCGAATAAAAATAATCTCTTTTGCGTTTCTTATCATGAAGTGCGTTTTTTTTTTGTTTCCGATGTTTTAATTTATGACTAGGAAATGATGAAAGATTTTATATTTTCCGAGCAATAAAGTGAATAGTTAATAAAGATGCTGATGCAATTTCTGTGAAATATTAGATATTAAATGAATTGTTTTTTTTTCTGTCTCTTCAAATAAAATGAATTTCTTAATCTTAAATACCTGTTCGATGTTTTTGATGCACATTTCTCTATATTTTTGATAAATGTTGAGTATGATTTATGTTTACAGTTTAGTTAAATATAACGGCTTACTGATAAACTGCTTAACTGTTTTGCCCGAATGCCATACGTGCATCAATTTATCGAATTTTGATAGTTGTACCAAAACATAAACCATTCATAACGATCAACATTCAATGTTAAAATTACTTCAATTACATAAATAAGTCAATTTGTTGTTGTTGTTTTCTATGGATAATAAAAAATTCAAATGCGTCCCAAAGTCTTTTGGATGACCTCAGCGAGCCTCGGTGCCTGAAGGCTGTACAGAACATCTTCCCTTGAAATAAGACCGAAGAGTTCAAAGATGGCAGCAGCAATCTCAGGGCAGTTGAAGATGTGTTCTGAACTCAGTTGTGATGAGGGGCTAGTATTGTCTAGTGCTATTTTCATGTCTTTGAGGGAGGTGAAATGTGCTCTGAATAGAACTCGGGACCTTTGGGTCTGAAGCCTAGTAACATAACCACAGGAGAAAAGTAATTGCCCATTCCAGTAGATGTTATCTGGCTTATTAAGATACCACCAGACTCTCCCTCCAGTGAGTTGACGAACGATATGCGTTGTTGTTGAGTAGTGAGGAATTGGTTTGTTGAGTGAGTGGTTGCTGTGTGTAGCTGTTGTGTCTAATGCGCCGTACCCATCTGTTTGGCGAGCGGAGAGTTTTTTTTTTTGTCACGCCAAGCGTTATGGCGAGCGTGCGTGAATTGTTGCGTCAAGTGAGTCTGACGACTTTGGTTGCGGGTAGATGGCGCCACATCAGTTGTATGAAGGGTGAAGGTTCATTGTTCTTTGTTCGAGGTCACCATTGTGGGAGGTGAGATGTGCTCGGAATATAACTCGGGACATTTGGGTCTGAAGCCTAGTAAAATAACCACAGGATAAAAGCAATTGCCCATTCCCGTAGATGTTTTCTGGCTTATTAAGGTATCAACACATCTTTAAAATGACGTGCGGAGTCTTGCAAAGATTGAAGAAAGGTGTCTGGGGCAAATAAGATACGGAATGAGGGCTTTTTGAAAGTTTGCTTAAAAAGTCTGCATTATGCAACCCCATTAACATCTTCTGAGGTGGCAGAATTTGGTTGATCCAACTCAAGGGAGGTTTTGATAAGTCAAGTATTCAATGGATTTCCATTTGAATAAAAATAAGCAAATATTCCCAAAACAGAAGGTGTCATCTTATTAGATAGTAAAGAAAATACAACAGTTAAGACGTTAACTATCACAATCATTTTAAATATAATGCTTGCCATCCAAATAATAGCTAAAAGATCGTGAATTTAATACTCATTTTTTCTTGAATTTTCTTTCTAGAGGATAAAATAAAAATAAAATTCTTTTAAATAAAAATTACTTATTAGAGTAAACTCATATATAGTCCACGTGAATTTTACTTTGATATTAAAAAAATAAATAACAATAATTTTAATGGACTAATTTATTGAGCTCTATATCCAAAATATATATTATCTGATATAATTAATTATCAAAAATAGTTCTCTGAATATTCTGCCCTGATGCGTTCTCGAATAAGGAAATTAAGTTGAAACAACGATTTCATAACACTTAAAGATAATAAAAAATTATTGATCTAAGAGAAAAAGTAAAATTGAAAAGAGATTTAAATATTTAAAAGTCTTAAATTTAAAATTGAAATGCTGTACTTTTATAATAACTTAATTACGTCAGAAGTAAATTTCACAAATGTGCAAATTCGGAAAAATATTTTTCATTTTATTTAAATGTGAGCAAAAGTTTTGAAATTTCGAGTAAGAATGAATTATATAGGATAAAATAAACAGTAAAAATGTCAGATCGACATTTATAACATTTTTTGAAATTATATATATATATATATATATATATATATAATCAGGATTTATGAATCGATATCCTAATTTAAGAATTTTATTAATTAGTAAAATTAAAGACTTTTTTATGGCTGGAAAGAGATTTATACAAATCATGATAACCCGCATTTAGAGGTTTATAATGATTTGTTTAAAATTTTGTAGATAGCTTAAAGAATACGTTATCTAGTTCTTGATCTATAAAATAAGTTGTATTTCTATCTATTCTTTAAATATTAGCGTTCGACTCATAATTAAAATGAAAATTTCAATTTTTTTCACATTGTGAAGCACTAAGATAATTACAAGGTATTTATAAATGAACAGATTACTTTTTCTCTGTTTCTGGAATTGAAGTGCACATTGAAAATTTATTATTCCAAATTTGAACAAAAGAATGCAATCAGATTTTAGTTTATTAAGTTTTTCATAAGAAAATTCTATCATACTCTATATTTAAAAAGAACATCTAAAAATGTAAAATGGCATCACTATATATGTAAATGTAAATATAAAATCAGCGTAACTTTCTCAAAAAATAAACTTGTAAACAAAATTCCAATGGCTTTTTTAAAAAAACCTATTTGAAATTAAGAATATTAAGCAATAAAAAAATCCTAGTTTCGCAAACGTAGGTTCAACGTAATCAATTAACCACTACTTCTAATCCTTACCTTCCTCATTTTAACTGAAAATTGCATTTACTAATTATGGGAAGCCTTTTGTTACCTAAAATAATGATGTTTTAATATCAGCGAAATTGTATTAATTACCCAGTACCTTCTACAAAAACAACTTAATCCAATAAAGAGTATTTCTTTCTTCCTCCAAAACAAACAACTTTAAATTGTTATTTACTGATAGGACTTGAAAGTTTTCTCATGGTACTGCGTTAATTTAAACGTTTTAAAACACACTGGGACTTAGAAGCTCATTTCTATGAATTTCGTTCTTCGATTGTTAGATAGCAATACAAGATTTTCTTTTTGAAGCTTGAGGGAGAAAAAAAATGTCCCGCTCTTTATATAAGTGTAGAATCTTTATTTGTAAATGTGAGTTTTTACATTTTATCGAATTTCCGCTGGAGGTTATACTAATATACACACTGTTACAGATATCAGTTACCTTCCTCCCTCTTCATTTCATTTCTTTTGGCAATGGAGAGGGAACAGCTTCATGGAGGTTAGTAGCATAGTAAAATGTATATGATTCAATTCCAAGATAGTAGCTAAGAAGATTGAAAATTCATCCACATATTTGCATATTTAAAATATAAGCTTTGCATTTTGCCAAATTATAATTTTCTCCTTTTGTAAAAAAGTATTAAAGTCATAACTATTTCAGGAAATTGTACAACTTTCTACATTTCTTAAAATTATCATTAAAATTCAAAATATTATAGAATAACATAATATCAGTAATGCAATAATAGGGCTTCCATAAATTCTAGTCAGAATTTCAAAGTCCCAAATTATTTTTTATGTAATTAATAACCTTGGTAATGTTTTCTAACGAAAATTGCACATTAGGATATTCACCATAACTAAATATTTATGACAAATTAAAAAAAAATCGGAAAATAAATTTTTCAAAAATAATTTTTCAGAAAATAAATAAATAAATAAAGGATCAAGGCATCGTTTCCTCTGAACAATAGAGCCACTGTTCCTTTGCACTTGAAAATTGCACTCCTAAAAATCTGATTTGTTTCATGGGATCAAATAATTTGAATTGTAAATTAAGCATTTTTTGATTATAAATAAAATTTTCCATTCAAAAAATATTTCTTTTTATATTAGCTAATAAAAAATACATAGTATATATAAATAAAATCTAAAAACAAATGAAGCTTAAGAGATGAAGTTCCGTAGAAAGCTATCTTTAAATTTATAATCTGACATATCGTAAAAAATATTTAAAATTTCAGCTAAACAGTTAAATTATCATTAGAATATTCTCTTTCAATCATATCCTACAACTTCAAAGCATAATTTATCATAACTAATGGATTTATAATGTATTTGCAGCTATAAAAATTCTCGTTAGTATTTAAAATTCTTAATAGCATTTCCTTAATGGAGCTCCAGCAACCAATTATCTCTTTTACATATTTTTTAATCAACAGAAAATATTAAAATGCTCTCATTTCATTTCTAATGAGTAAAGGTATATGTGTATTTTTAAATTTAGGCCGGTTTCAAAGAAGAATAACAATTTTCAAAACAAAAATTGCTATCCCAACGTAATATTTAGCAACAGAAACAAACATTACCACTTTTAAACAAAATTGAAATCTATTTGCATCTGCTATATTTTCTGACAATCCTAAAAATTATTTTTATCATTTACTTCATGAAAGTTTCTCTTGCATATTATTATTAATTTCAAAGGGAATATTAAATTAAACGTAAAAAAAATAAATATGAAAAAACAAAACCCTTCCAGAATTTTATCGAACATCTGATCTTAAGACGTTATCCATAAAAACATCCGCTATCATCTAGCAAATAACCACCAAACACACCAAAACTATTCAAGCATTCAACTGCAATCAACCGCAAACACAAGCAATCCAAACCTTGATAGAATTCCCCCTCTTCCACCCCAAAAACCAACAACTTTAACGCTTCACTTCCACTGACCAATGGAATCGCAATCCATTTGCATCGGGCAAAATTACCGCTAATCCTCCAATTTCTTTCTGGTCTTCCATTGCACTCGGTCGATGGAACTCTTCCAGACAACTATCTGTGTAGCTTTTCCAGGCGGCTTAATCTGGTGGATCGATTTGGCTCGCACTCGATCCATCAAAGATCCTTCCACAGAAACATTGGGCATTATCTCCATATCGCCGAATTAACCGGCCGGGTCGGAACTTTGACTGATGAGCTGGCGCTATCGACAAACTCTTCAGCCTGGTAATCGAAGAATTCCATGATGGATTGGACAGGTTGCCGGTAATGCGGGCCATCATTTCATTTTTATCCCGGTAGAGTTATGATCTGCTTTCCTCTTTAGGTACTTAATGCTCTAGAGACCATTCACTCAGATGATTTTAGAGGTCTGGCTTGGAAGAGATGATTGTTAGATTTTATTAATGGTCATGGCCATACATCTATATCAGGTAACTAGGTCTGTTTAGGTTTTTAAGGGAAAATATGGCCATTTTTCTGGAATTAATAGCGGTTCGAAAAAATATATCAATAGTAGGATCATTCTGCTTATATTATATCACTTTTTTATATTACTTTTTAAATTTATAAAAATTGATGTGAATCCACAGCGTTTCATTCTTATTTGCTAGGAAGAGATTATTGTTAGATTTTACTAATGGCCAGAACCATACATCTATATCAGGTAACTAGGTCTGTTTAGGTTATTAAGGGAAAATAT
>JAPMOQ010015521.1:4973329-4994654 GCA_026543055.1 Argiope trifasciata | reverse complement strand
AACAACTCTCATACGCTCGCCATAGTGCTTGGCGCTATAAATAGTTCGTTTCTTCGCAGACTCACTGGTGGGGGAGTATTGCGCTACCGAAACATTCTCTTCACTTATCAAAACACATGGCGGTACCAAAAGTTGTCAGACTCACTTGATGCAGCAGCAGAAACAACTCTCAAATGCTCGCAATAACTCTTGGCTCTATTTATAGTTCGTTTCTCAGTGATTCACTGGTAGAGGAGTATTGTGGAGGTAATTTAATAAGCCAGTAACAGCCACTAAACATTGGTGATCGCTTTTGTCTAGAGGATATGTTACGTGGTTGCAAATCATAAGGTCACGAGTTCGACCCTTGGTGGAATTCTATCTCCACACTGGCACGATATCACAATACAATCCGTCACTAGCATATCCAAAACATCTCATTTCTCTACCCTACACTATATAAAACAGGGATAGATAGAAAGATGCCAGCTATCCTATTCCTTCAATCGCTTTCGATTCCATCGTTTTGGTATGTAGACATAAAACTGCCTATCTACATCCTAGAAAACAATAGATAGGCTCGTAAAAGTTTAAATCAGAGTGTGCACACTAAAAACGATGGCGATAAATCTATTTTATTAACACAAACTTCCACTTTTACGCAAGGGTCCGATGGGTTGGGGGTTGAGGCCGTAAGAAAACTTCCTTCCTCCCCGTTATCTACTATTGCACAAGAGATTGCTCTTTAAATTTTCTCTCAACACTTACGGCCCGCAAAGAAAGCATTCGTTGGGGCGTGACTACCCGAAGCCCCAGGGATAAACAAAGGGCTTGTTTATCGGGGCGGTGATATTGATTGTAAATCTACTGAGCTATCTGTTGCGGAAATGTTGTTTGGACTCCAATTATTGAATTTCAGGAAAACTCAACCGATAAGGGGAAAAAAAAATACAATAAAGTCAGTTGAAGCATTGGAGCGAGCGATTTTAATAACGTTGGAGAACAAAGTTTTCTTTTATAGTTTTCTTTTTTTTTTAATCGTGAGATAGGGGAAATAGTTTGTTGGGGGTTCTTTGTAGTTTCTAAGACTGGAGTAAAAGAATATATATATAAAACATAAACACTAGAATTTTTTTTTGATATGGGCGATATTCAGTGTCAATTTAACAACATAATTTCATTAGATTTTTGAAGATTAAAATTATTAAAATCTATAATATACGACTCTAAGTGAAATAAATTGTGAATTCCATTATCTAATATGTGATTCAATATCAAATTAATAGATCATTTATCTAATATAGGATTCAATATGAAATTAATTGATTCATTTATCAATGATTCTATAGGAAATTGATTGATTCATTTATCTAATATAACATTCAATGCGGAATGATTCATTAACCTAATATAAGATTCAATGTGCAATGATTCATTTATCTAATATGAGATTCAATGTGCAATGATTTATTTATCTAATATAAGATTCAAAATGAAATTAATTAATTCACTTATTTAATATGGGATTCAGTAGAAAATTAAATGGTTTATTTACCTAATATGGGATTTAATGTTCAATAAATTGATTTTTTTTTTTGAAAATCTAATACGCGATCCAATATGAAATTGATTCATTTATCTAATATGCGTTTCAGTATGAAATTGATTCGTCTAATTAATATGTAATTCGGTATGAAATTAATTTATCCATTATCTACTAGATAATTAAAATGAAATCAGTTGATTCATTTATCTAATACGTGAATCAATATGGAATTGATTCATTTTTCTATCATATAATTCAACACAAAATTGATTCATTGATCTAATATCTTATTAAATACTGGATAAATGAATCAGTTAATTTCATATATGAATCTATATGAAATTCTTTTATTTAATATGTAATTGAATATAATTGTAATTTATTTTATTTTTGTTAAAATTTCTTTACATAAGAAACTGGTAATACTTAATGGGTGGTATACGTAAATGGAAACCTAATTTTCATTTGCATTTACATTATATTATGAGAAGTTGTTTAGTGGGTTTTATTGGAGCAAGATTATATTATGAGAAATCAACAAGCTTAGGAGATGCATAGAATTCAATACAATATATTAAAATAGCTTTTAAGTGTTGCAACTAAGCATTTCTCTCTTTTTTTGCACATAATACTTTAAAACAGATAAAAGCAAAACATCGTAAAAAGAATACAGTGAAAGTCAAAGTAGAGATGAAGAATTTTATTTTGTCGCTTTTGAATACTCTCGTTTATGTAGAAAATGATAACGATATTTTGAACATATTTACACAAGTGATTTTAATAATACGTAATTGCAATGAAACATTTAGTGACTTAATCAATCTAGTGATTCCACTGATAGTGAAATAGAAAAAAATAAGAAAAATAGCTATCTATTAATAAGACCGGCAGGCCTCCAATATATAAATTAAATACGATCGCAAAAGATTTAAATATATTTCATTATATTCAATCTTTTCCATCAGAAAACTTTTTATGTTTTTAAATTGTTTGTAACATATTATCTTATATTTTTTATATATTTATTTATAGTACATATGTTTATTTTTAGAGCATATTATCTTTAAATAATTTCATATTATATGCAGCAAATCTTTTTCTGACATATTGTCTTTATAATTTTTATAGTATTTGTAGCAAACATTTATATATATTTTTAACATATTAGCCTCATACCTTTTTTTATATTATTTGCAGCAAATCTTTATATTTTTTATAACATATTATACTTATGTTATTATCAAAATATATACATTATGATATTTACAACAAATGTTTTTACATCTTTATACTAATTATAGAAAATCATTTTACTTGTTCAAACATATTATTTTTATATTTCGTATATTATTGATTTTTTATATCTTTATAATAATCTTAATTTTTTATAACTTTTATTTTATTTTTTATATTACTTATAACAATACATATTTTTTATGACTACCTCGCACTTTATTTTATGACCTATTTCAAATTTCACAACGACACTGAATAAATAAAATCTTTTACAAAAAAAAAAATTTCCACGAAAGCCACTTGGCGAATGGCTTTCAGTCGCCAAGAATGACTTATCTTCCTATTCCTCGCCGTGGATAAGATTTCGTGCTCCAGTAAATGAGATCGCCAACATTAGGCGATCTTGAGAAGCATCTCGGATTCGCCGCTCAAAATTCGAGTTGCCAGGGTGCTTTGTGGAATGAAGAATGCCTCATAACGCATTCTGGATCCAGTTTTCGAAATATTCTGAGGGCGGGTGGAGAATTTCTAAGATGCCCTTAAATAGATGCCCGAGCAAAAGATATTTGGAGATATGGAAGGATATCTTGTAAAGAATTTCCTTAAAGTATCTACTTGGCATGGAAGCGGAATTTTTTTTGAGGAAATAAATGATTGCTCAAATATGCGTGCTTTTATTTAAGATGAGATGTGAAGTCATAAAATGTTGAATGAGTTTTGAAAATGTATTTTTAAAATTTTCGAAAGATGATGATATTTGATCAAAAGATTTCTTGAATTAAGTTTAAGGTATGCTCAATATTTAATATTTAATTCTAAGTTATCTGTTTAAAACTTATTATATTAATAGCGTAGTTTTTAAAATCCTATTTAGATACGATGTTTGCAGGTGAATTCAAGTATTTTTCAAAGACAAGGAAATGTTACTTTATGTTACACGATGATAATATGATATAAAAATTTGTAATGGTAAATATGAACACTCTAAACTGCGAAAAACGTGAAATGCAATAGAAAATGGACTGATTGCCAACTTTTTTAACTTGCGAAATAAACGGATGGGCAGTTAACATAGTTATATGTACACCAATTATGTTCGTTATTATAATCATAGTTTATTATTATTCTTATAGTATAATATTACCAGTTTTATTATAAGTTTCGAATGAATTCCAATGCATCACATGTAAAAGAACAAGCTTTATTATACAAATTGGAAATACTTTTAAAATTTATTTTTCATTTTCTTCATAATTTTCAATATTTTCATGTTCTTTTCGATTGTCTCATTCGAAGTTTAGACGAGTAGGTTAGTTGCTTGACTACGATTTGAGAAAAAGAACATGTTGGATATTCCAAGTAAGGTTTTTGTCAGATTTACATTTCAACAATTTTTTGACACAACAGAATGTCCGTTCATTGATATTTGACTGTAACTGTAACCCAAACGGATTGGGATTAAAACAACACAGAGACCTGGTCGAAAATGACTATTCTATACATGTTTGATTTCTTGCGAGTTATTGAGCAGTTATTCTACTTTATCATTTATGCATTACCACCTTTTATACATTTCTCTAGTATGCGTAGAATAGAAGATTATAGTAATCGTCAAAAAATACGAACTCAAGATCTTGACTAATTTCGTTTTTAGACCGTCCTGAATTCCAAAAACATTTTAAAAATGTGGTGTCTGCCTTTAGCGAGAATGATGAAATTTAGTAAATGGTCTTCAGATCATATTAGTAGATTTCGATCAGATTTTGAGTAAAATTTGTTCCAAACACGATAAATATGAAATGGAGAGAGTTAAGGAGATACAATTTAATGCATAGCATATATAATGTTGACATCTATCAAATTTTGAGCCAATATAAAAACAGAGGGAATATTCTGTTTATCTGTACTTACAGAAGCATATAAAACCGATTGTCAAAACTCAATGCTTAAATAATTGTATATAATTTACATCTATACTTATAATAAAGCTCAATGTGTGAGTGTGTGTGTGTTGGCGCTCTACAAGCCAGAGCGTTGGACGTACAGCAACCAAATTTGGTACATGTATACCTTGGAGGTCCGGAATGTGCACCTCGGAGCCCTTTTTTCGAATTTTTAATTAGAATTTGAATTAATTAAAATTTAAGCGAAATTTCGACGTTTTTTCGCTATAACTTCCGAAAATATGATCGCATAAACATGATTTTTACATCCATTTAAGATTAAAAAATTAGCTTTCTAATGTGGTATCAGTGTTTTAATGCATAACTTAAGCTATTTTTAACGAATTTTTAAAGAAATATTTTAACCATGTTTTTTTAACGCGTGACTAGATAAAATAAAAGAATGCCGGAAGTTCAAATAAAAAAAATTATCATCGTAAAATAAATCTACAAAAATGCAACTTTCAGCACGTGACTGGATAAAATAAAAGAAATATAAAATGTGATATTTTCTTTGAAAAATAAATGCAAAGCAAACGTTTCTACAATCGTTTGCAATATCTATACCATTAACTCAATAAATCTTCCTTATTTATGGTAAACCTGATTGAATTTAGACAGGATCTGCATTGAAATCCCGACTTAATGGCATATTTATGTAATCGTTTGCAATATCTGTATCATTAATTCAATACTTTTTTCCCTTTCTCGCTTTCTTTAAAAAAACATATTTAATATTTTGGCAACATCATCGAAATTTTTTTTAAATATTTTGGAAGTATAACCGATGGTTAAAACTGACTGATTATAAAATTAAAGAATATTATTAGGCAAAGGTGTACTTTTAGAGCTTTCCGTCCATCATCTTAAAGAAAATATTAATTTCAGGTCAATCAATGCCCGGAATTACTTCAAGGCTAATGAATACGTGATTTAATTGAACATTTTAGAACGCTTTACTCATGGCGAGCCAGCTGCTCGCCAAAGGCGGCTAGTTATTATATAATTTTGAAACAAAATTATACAATTGTGGTATATAATTTTGTAGCTACAATTGAAGCTCTGTGTAAAAAAATTGTTTCAATCAATAGGAGAAAAGCTAAATTCTCGCCAAAAGTTACTATTTCACATTTACTGCAAGTCTAACCCATGCATAGATTTCTATGGGATTGCAAAATTTGTTAGAGAGTATGCGAGAAAGTTTTTAACAGAACACTCCCCTAGTTTGAGATCACGAAACGTATATTGTTGAAGAATGCAATTTAATCATTTTATTTTCTATCTTTTGGGTGCTAATAATTTTCGGTAAACTGAAAATTTTGGATTATTTTGAAAGTTTTATTTATTTACTAATTTCCTCACATTTGCATTAAAAGAATGGCATTTAAATAGCTTTAATTTTGTTTTTTATTTCAATAAAGAATAAAAATAGAATAGTTCTCTAATGTTAAGGCATAGTTATATCTATTTTATGAAATAATAATCAAAACTTCGAATACTTTCTCTTATAAGCAATAACGTTTTTTTCTCAAAAATTATTTAAAAAGAACATTTGTAGTACTTGTTTGAGGAAAATTCTCCTTAAAACGATTTATTAAAATTAAATAATGTAGTTACTTTAATTATTACTTTAATGATTTCCTTATATTTAATGGGATTATTTTGAAAAAATGGCACATTAATAAAATATAATAACTTTTAGTATAAATCTATACTTTTAAGTAATCAGTTTGTTGAATAAATGTCTTACCAATTTTATGTGCTCAAATCATTAAGTTGATTAGAACACTTACAGGAATCTATTAAATGCAGCTGGTATTTCAAATCTAGCTGCTATTAGCTACAGCTGTTTCATTAGAGTCTAAAATAATTTCTTTTATAATAATTGCTTATAATGTTGAAAATATGCTTCTTTTACCAATACAAGTTTTTTCAATTTTTCATTACCTTATTTGAAGAAGGTCTGATAATGCAGAATTTAAATAACTTATAAGCAATTAATTTAAAAAGTTCAATTGGTAATATTTTAATAGGTATTTATTCATTATCATTAGAATGATTGTGTTTACTCTGAAGAAAAATTTCATGATTAGAATACAAAGAAAAGATAAACAAAAAAGAGAAATTCAGTATTTATCGCTTGAAATATACACATTTGATTAGTCCAAAATTTAAAACAAAAACTTTCCAAAGAATGATTAAAGTTTATTTATACCGATTAAATTGAATAACCTTTTAATATTTACTTATTCATTTTCTTTTGAACGATTGTATTTGCCTTGGAAAGAAATTCCAAAAATATAGAGAAAAGGTAAACGAAAAAGCGAAATTCAGAATTTACAGTTTATAATATACACATTTGATTAGTCCAGAATTCAAAGCAAAGCCTTAACAATAAATAAAAATGCGATTAATAATTGTCAAATAATGATTAAAATTAATTTATACCGATTAAATTAAAAGGGAATAATTTTTCAATTATTATTTATTCATTTTCAATGAATGGTGATGTTGCAAAAAAATTATGATTAAAATATGAAGTAAAGGTAAACAAAAAATTAATGGAATTCACTATTTATTGTTCGAAAGATACGCATTTGATTAATTCAAAATTTAAAGCAAAACTTAACAATAAACCAAATAACGATTAATAAAATTTAATTTATTTTGATTAACTAGAAGAATTAAAATACTTCCCAAGGTTATTGATAGCATAGTTCACTAAAATAAATTATAAACAGTAGCTTGTCAGAAACTTTGTACGCTGTTTCATAAAATGAAGATAGTAAAAATAGAATTTTTCATTCTTTTTATTCATAAAACAAAAGAAAAAAATCATGCACGAAAATGTTTACTTACGTATATTTCCGAAAAAGAATTATTTATATTTCAAATAAGAAATTCACAAGATAAGAGAAATTCACTTCAAAACAGTGCTATAAAACACACATTAGGTTCAAGGTATGTTCTTCTTCAACTAAAAACTCGGAAAAAAAGAAGAACAAATAAAACTCTCAGGTGTGGAACGTTGAATTTTCAAAATGCATTAAGGTATAAGAAAATACAACATCCTATTCGTATCTTACTCGAATAAAATCGAGTCTATTCTAACTCTTTTATTCTCGCCAGATGATTTTATTTCCTTAGTTGAAATCCCGTGTCTATCTTTTCGTCTAAAATCTCGTCTGCTACTTTTTCGCGCCCAATTTTTATTTATTTTACGTTTTTTTAGAGCTCTAGACTCGGTTTCTTGTAACTTCTGGATGTCATCCAAGAGAGTGAACTAAGTGTAAAAGACTTTTTTTGTTTTTATTTACTACTTCTGTCTCGAGAGCAGTGTTTTTCAGTGAAAATGGATTAAAAATAGTACCACATTGTTTCTGGGAGAAAGGCTTACTTGTTACGTAAAGTACAGGACCAGAGGAATTTAGATTTAAAATTGAAAATTTATTTGTGTTAAATTATTATATTTTTAGTTTTGATGCTGCCATGTAATGTATTTTACATTGGTGGATATATTGAAAACATTGTATAAAAGAGCAATAAAAAATCTCTAAGAGATTTAACTTTTTGAAATTAAATCATATGTCAGTTTTTACTGTTGTTACCAGTGAACATATAGCCACATTTCAGATTTTTATATATTTTCAGTAAATAAATTAAATTCTTTAGATAATTAGAAACAATATACGAATCAACTTTCGCAAATAAACTTCTGAATGAAATTAAATGATATGACAGTTTTTACTGGTGTTTCTTTTTGAAATTAAATTATATGAACGTTTTTACAGTTTTTTAATTTTTAAATTAAATGGTAGGACACTTTTTTACTGTTGTTTACTTTTTGTAATTAAATATGGCAGTTTATTACTGCTATTAGCAATTAAAAGATATGATAGTTTTTACTGCTATATATTATTAGCAATTAAATGATATGACAGTCTTTACTATTGTTTATTTTTAGGAAATAAATCATATAACAGTTTTTACTGTAGTTTATTTTTTACAATCAAATTTGACAGTTTTTGTTGTTGTTTACTTTCTGAAATCAAATGATATGGCAATTTTTATTGTTGTTGTCAATAAATGTAACTCGATATTCCAGACTATCATAGAACTTCAAAAAAAGTAAATTTTTAGTTTATTAGGGGAAAAAATAAATATCCATTGTTTAGCATCATTTGTAAGCAATTTTTTATAAAATATAATTAACAGCAGATAAAGTTTTTGAAAGCATTTTTGGAACAGTTGTACTAAGCCTTCAAATCAATGCTAGTATTAAAAACTATTTTCGGTCTGTTGGCTCTCTAAAGGATTGGTTTGCATCTATCGAATTTCGCATTAGATGTACTTTGGAGAATTGAAATGTGCAACATGAAATTGGCTTTTTGAAATTGTTATTAGAATTTTAGTTAATAATAAAGAAAAAGTTTAGCAGTTTTGGAAAATACAACATTCATCGATAAATTCCGGAAATTTTTTTTCTATCTTAAAATACAATATTTAATGACAACAATTTATATGAATTACAATAATTTTTAATATTGGAATTTGTAATCTTTTTGTATATCTTTAACAATACGCGTTATTATTGCAGTGAATAGTAAACAATTTTAATTTTTTGACAATTTTTTTTAATTATAGGATTTTTTAAAGTTTCTGGAAGCCAAGGGAAAAAAAGTTTCTCTTCATTATCTATGCAAGTTACGTGAAAAAAAAAAAGAGTAGTAAAAAAGGGACAATACTGCTCTCCAAAAATATAATAAGTTTTGCAAAAGATAACGAGCAATTACAGTTATGTTATTAGGATAATTATTTGTTTAATGGCCCATAGAAGATACGGAATTTGGAAAATTCTTGCACACAGTAAATAGAAGTATAAGGCTATTAAAATTAAGAAGCTTAAATTTCTACCACAATTTGATACATGAATTTGGCTAGGGAATCATAAATATCAAGATACAGATAAGACACTCTGTTGAGATTAAACGCAACTGTTGAAACAACCAGTCCCCGTATACCAGCTTATAACAATTTACCGTATCAATTAGTTTAGTTATATCAACGTTCCGTTTCAAAGCAACACTAGGGATATTTTGAGACGGACCTTATAATTTTTAAAAAAATTGTTAGACGATGAGGAGAGCACCTGAGTTGGTAACCCCTTTCCAAATATCCACACCACATCAGAGGGAAGACATTTGGCTCCTACGGATTTAACGTGCACCAAAACCGCTTACACGAACATTCTTTGATGGAATCGGCCCTCGAACCTGAAACCCTCAGATCCCGATTCCGAGAACTTACTGTATACAGTTTCAAAGCAGTCAGTTACTGCTTCAAATAACAATTTTAAAGCATCATTTGGCAATACCTTCGTGTATAATCTAATATCATGCAATATTATTTCTAATATCCACACGCAGTAAAAATTAAACATGGATACACAGTAAAAAATAAAATATTAATCCATAATTCAAAGAAAAAATAAAATTATTCATTGTTAAAATATCATCATATTTGATGAATGAATGAAAACGACCAACAGAAAAATTCTTGCGCATTTCTGCATCTAAACATCAATTTATGATAATCGTCATACAGAAAAAAAACCCCATGACAGTGTTGATTCATTAAAACTGTCAAAACCACTGTATAAAATTATGAAAAAGATATAACGGACTTTAACACAAGATGAACACTTCAATTACCTTGTCAAGAAGGAAAATTAGTTACCCATTAAACTAATCCGCTAAAAAAGCATCTTTTTTTTAAATAAAAAAAATATAACTATGAATTCCGATCGATCCAAACGATTTACTTCGCCATAAATCATTTAATCGATGATGAGAAAAAGAAAAAAAAAATCTCATAATTAGATGAAAAAAATCTCGATTGGATTTCCTCCCATTAATAGTGAATAAAGTCTCTTTCTTCCACAACCGTCGAATGAATAGCCTTTTGAATTCTTCCTTTTTTACGCTAGAAAATCCTCGATTTCTTTGATAGCGGGAATCGATGCCATCCTTCATTCAATGAGAAACAAACCCGTAAATCATAGATTTTTTTAAGCTTTTGTATCCAGTTGGGCCGTTAATATTATGACATTTGGATCAAGTGCCAAGTGGCGTAATCGCTTTCAGTCAGGGAAAAAAATAATATATCGGTGACATAATAATAAACATTAATAACTGCATGTGAAATATTAGTTCGTAAAATAAGTTGTACAGGATTATCCTTCATTATTAAACAAAAAGGTCATTAAATTAATAATTTAAATATTTTTTATTTAACCATGCAACAATGTTTTTTTATTATAACCTTTATTATAACCATGTAACAACCCATTAACGAAAAAGATTCACAAACGCAAGAAAAATGGTTCTTAGTCACACGCACATTTTACTTCTATATAGCTGAACAAATATTTATTTCAGCTATGTAATACTATAACCTGGATCGATAAAGTTTTTCCCCTTATAAATGCTGTTGAACTGTTTAATATTATATTGTGTTTACACTTGACCAGTTAGTTATAAGACGGCCAATAGGCAGCTTATGCGAAGGAAGTGTGAAAAATGCTGTTCGGTCCATGGTCAATAATTATCCCTGCACGGCAACAGCATGTCAAATTATAGTACTTTTTTTTCTAACTGTGCATTTATTTGCAGAATTTGGTGTTTTTTTTTGGCGAAAAAAATTGATAACTTCAGTATGGATGAATTCTAACATTTTTTGCTCTCTTTTCTTTTTAATGTTGAGTTATTTTTTTTTCATTTTATTTCCCATTCCCTAGTAGCACATAAATATTTTACAATATTCCATGGCATTGATCAATATTCGCAATATTATTTAATATTGTGGAGTATTGTTTAATATATAATATCGCACAATATAGGGAAACAGGCTGTACTACCTGGTTTTTAAAAATAGTTTTCCAAAATTAAATACGTTGACTTTTTTAATTTTACCGCATTTCATTGTGTGAATATCCATCATGTTAATACGATACACAGTAAAAAAGTAAATTCCAGAAGGAAGTTTTATAACCGAGTATGGAATGCCTGAATCTATCTTATGTAGATGTAGCAAACATAAAGTGTCTTCATGCGCTGACTATTGGAAGCCTTATAATTAGCCGAGTCTAAAGCCGACATTATGACATTTGAATGAAGTGTGAAAGGACGTAATCGCTTGCAGTGAGGAAAAAATGTAATATATCGAGGACATAATAATAAACACTATGAGTTAATAACTGATTATACATGAAATATTATTTTGCAACTTAGTGGAAATGAATTATTCTTAAATCACTGCTTTATTCATTTTCATAACTAAACAAAAGGTTGATTATTTTAATAAATCAATTGTTCTTTGTTATGATGTGGCAACTGGAAAAATACAACGGTAAGATTCTCGGAAAGCACGAAAAACCATTCTAAAGTTGCATTTAATCAAACGGATATTTTACTGATTTATAGCTTGAAAAAGCAATTATTTCAGTTGCGTTATTTTTACGTGATATTACAGATTAGTGCTGGATAAATAACGTTACTATTCTTCAATAATTTACCATAATACTGTTGTTGATACTTATGGTACTTTACAAGCCGACTGGCAGAAAGCTGCCAGCGATTTAAGATGAAATGAGCGTCTCTTTTTTGTTTAGTATCTCCAACTAGGGTCAAGAGTACGACTTGACTACTTCATGCTTTACATTTGCTTGCACAACCCCTTTTTAAAGTGGGATACATTCACACAACTGACAGATAGAACACAGAAGAAAAAACATGTCCGAACCGGAACACCCAGATTACGGGGAAGACATGCTACCCCTATGAAAGGAATTTATCCTACTTAAAATACCATATTATTTCCAGCAGCTGAGGATTTTTAAAATTTTCTTTCCTTGTCCAAAGTTTTGAATTCTTTTATTAATTTCCAGAATTTAAAAAAAACAAACTATTTTTTTTTAATATTTTGATATTTAAATCCAAAACTATTCATATTTCATTACTTTCAAATCATATTCATGAACTTAGATCTTGATCTTTATTATTAAAATAGATTAGTGTCAATTAAGTTGATGGGGAATTAAATTAATAATTTAATTAATACTTATTTTTTTAAATATTGAAATAATTTTAATTGTATAAAGATTGGATTAAATTGCATAAAATTTCAGAGTACTAGACGATCAAGAAATGTGGAAAAAATCTAATTAAAATATACTTTAAAGTACTTCATCAAATTTTCAAAGCAGCATGTATACACTTCAACAAAGTAAAAAATAAATCACCTATACGGTTGCTAGAAAAATTGTCCGCTTTTGTTTGGGCAATCATATTGGCGACAAAAACAAGTGGAACATTAAAATAGATTTCAGTTAAAAATTCATCACAAATTCCTTTACTCCAACAATACAAATTTAAAAAAGTCAACTTTTATGTAGTTCAAGAAAAAATGTATTTTATCTTAATGTACAAATTTTAATAAACAAAATAATAAATTGAATGGATGAGCTGAGTAATTACTAACATTTTCTCAGATTATGGAACTAAATTGTGCTTATTTATTCTTTTTTCTTCATTCATATTGATTGAAACATGTTGATTCATATCAGTTCTTTTTTATATCGATTATCATACGTTAATACATATCGGTTCTTTTGTTTTATATTGATTGTTGCAAAATAAAATCCCAGGTCCACACAAACAAGATGCAGCAAATAGAATTTGAATTCTGTTATAAATTTGAAATTAATTTTCTTTCTAATTTACAAATCAAAATTCAATTGTTAGATAATGGAAGCGTATCTTTTCTCCATTTAATTTCTCTCCCAACAAAAAAATTAAAAGCAGACGATAAACTCATGCTGGCAAAAGATATTAAACGCAACGATTAAGTAAAATTTTTTGCACATTGAGCAGTATAAGGAGTCGAAAAATTAAGCAAGCTGGTTCAAAATAACAAGATGGGTGTTGTTATTACAATTGATGTTATTGCATTAAAATGCAAATAAATATGCAATTGAGGAATATTATGCAATATCTCTAAACATGTTTTTCAGAAAATTAGGATTCCAGATGTCTATAAAGCACACATGATTTGAATCAATACCCTAATATTATCTGAAAGTGAATTATTCTTATTTATGAGTTTTTTTATCAGTGGTTTCACAATGATTTACCAAAAACACCATAAAATTTATTTTTAATTTCAAAATCTGCAAAAATTTGAAAAATATCTAAATCCAGCCCTACATACTTTGCTTTTCATAAGACCGTTCCTAAATCAATCTAAATTCATAAATTCTTTAAAAACGGAGAGAGAAAGAAAGATTATTTAATAATGATTGTTCCAATGCCAATTTTAAATGCTTTTATTCCATTTGACTTATTTTATGTTTATGAAGATAAAAATCAGTAATAGGTTTATTCACTCATTTTTAGATTTGATCAAGTTTGGAAACTTTTAGCATTTTTCAACTATTGGTAAAAATATGTTTATATTTTTGATTATATGATATTATTTTATTTTATAATTTATATGATATTATTTTATTAATAAAAATATGTTTAGTATTTTTGGCATTTAATTATAAATATAAATTAATTTTATACATTTTTTGATTACAGAGCAAGGGGTGCCATTTGGAAGAAATCTTGCGGAAAATGATTTCATAATATTTATACATTTTCTCTAACTTTTTAACGTTTGGGTCTCAAGCGGCTATTATATACTTCAGAGGTGTCCAAACTACGGCCCGCGGGCCAAACCCGGCCCGCCAAGTGATTTTATCCGGCCCGCGGAGGGTTTTCAAACATAATGATGTTTTCGCGAATGAAGTATCTCAAATCAAAATATAGAGCAAATTTATCTGATGATCATTTGCAGTCATTGCTTATGATTGGTGTAACAAATTTTGATCCCAACTATAAAGACATTCTTCAACAACAACAACAACAACAACAAAAAAAAAAGTTTCATCACTCTGATTAGAAATTGCATGAAAATATTTCAATTTATATAAAATAATTATATAATTATACTTTGTTTGTTTAGTATTTTGTATTTTTAAGTTACAATAAAATAGTATTAATTAATAGTATTTAATGCTACTTTACTCATAATGATATTTTTCAATTTGTATATACATGTGGCCCGTATAACATGGATCTAATTTCGATCCGGCCCGTGCCGCGAAAAGTTTGGACACCTCTGATATACTTGATACTATAGACGGATAATACTCTTAATAGCTTCATTATTAAGTAGGTGAAAATAATAAACTAATTTCAAAAACATTATTTTCTTAAAGTTCATTTTACAAAACAAAAATAAATGAACGATACATTTATTTATAATGCAATCTGGCAATGAGTCCCCTCCCCCCAAGAAGGATCACGATGCATATACTTTGATATTAATATGGTAAGTCCGCGTGTTCTTTAAGGGGAAGGTAGTAGAGTTTTGGAGCCGCTATAATACATGCTCTCTTACAAAGGATAATTTTCTTAAATTTTTATTAAAAAATTCTTTATTCCTCAATTAAGAGGCACGAGTAATGATATCAGGTAAATATCTCACCCCCAAAATAGTTTCAACTTGGTATATTAATTATCAATCACCCTCCCTCCCTCCTAAAAAATCTGAACAACACTTCTTGCTGATCAATAAAATTATCATATCAACTGTTTCCGAAACTTTTGAATTAAATACCATTTCAAATTCTGATGTGGAAGTATTTGGAAGACCTATTCAGAAAATCCGTAAATAACACGTCTTTGATCAAATATATAGAATGCAAGGAAGAAAAATGGAACGAAATAAATTTATCCTAAACTGACTACAGATATTATATTCTCCATAAAAATTCAGTTATTGTGAAAATTTATAAAACTCATTAAAAATTGAAGAATAACATCGATTTGAATACTTTCTGAATAAATTAATTTGTATTATTTCCATTTTTTTAGGAAAAAAAGTTCAAGATTATATTATATATACATGTATGTAGAAAAAACTATTAAGGAACATTTCATAATAGCATCGTTTTTAAAATGTGAACGACGTACCAATCAATTTCAACTTGCTTATCCTAAAATTTCCATCGAATTTAATGTAACAATAAACTAGATAGAGATTTGAAGAAAAATTTCATAATGTAATAGTATAAATTTATGTGAAGAAATGATAAATGGTGCTTCGGTAATATGATGATTTGAAATTTTTAAATTATGTATTCAAATCCTTTTCTATTATTGGGTTCATAAATTATAATCAATGAACGATTGTATAAGGATCCTTATTCTTTTTCGAACGATCCTTATTTCAAACCTTTTCTTAAAAATAACAATATCAACAGTAGAGTTTAATTGTAATACCAATACAACTGTATATTTTATCTTTAAACTAATGGTAAAGTTCTGTAAAAATCTACTTTTATTCATTTTGTCCCTAACTATCTTAAAATTTAAAACTGAGATGAAATTTTAAAAACTTACCCCTTTAGGATAAGAAAGTTCTAATCACGAAGTTGTCTAGTTGAATTGTCCTGAAAGAAAAAAATTAAATTTTATGAAAATATTCAATTAATAAATACATTTGCTTTTGGCAACAAATACATAATATTAAACTGGATGTCATATAAATAATAAAAAAAGAGCAGAGAATCAATAAAACACTTTTAATCAACCCTGTTTTACTCTGATGAAGAAAAAAAGGTTATGAAATATTTCATGTCATCATGTGAGAACATGACGTTGGTTTGAGATTTTTGAAGACAAAAAACGCAAGCACGGAAAAGTGGCAATTTATTGCTTTTGAGGAATCAATTTTTAAGTTTCAGGGTTATTAGAAAATGATAAAGAAAATTGCCACATTTGGCGACATACTGTCAACAAAAAGTTATAACTTGTCATGAATGTTCATCATGTATCCGATCCTCCTGACTGGCTAATAAAGGATATGGGTCGCAAGAAGTTATCGTCCGAAGATGCACAAAAAAAATCCATTGTTTTTTTTAAATATCGAAGCATGCGTAATCTGATAGCAACGTGATAGTTTCAAATTAGTTTAAACTACTTAAGGTATCCGACTACGTTGAAAACCCTGATTATCGACTCCATTGGAAAATTTTATTTTATTGTTATTTCTTGTACTTCAGAATTTCCTCTTTCCTAAACAGTTTATTTTTTCTAGGAAAAGGAAAGCCTGACCTATCAAAAAGAGGAATTTTAAGCAAAACATGTTTTTGAGCTAAAATTCGTCTTTAACTTCTTAATTTTCAAAAAAATTCTCCAACGTTAACAGGATATCTCAAAAACTAAATGATGTATTAACATAAAAATTCCAGCTTATCTTATAAATAATACGGAATAGGACGCGAACTTAAAATTTTGTTGTCGGTGAAATACTTTTTCATTTATAGGTGTTTTTTAGAAGAATTAAGTTGCGAATTTATGGGAAAAATTTATGTATACGTATATTTTTAACCAAAACTTCCTTGCATTTCAAAACATTTCTTAGATGTTGGTTCCTTTCTTTCATCATTATATTCTGTAACTTGTGTACAAAGAAAATAGGATGGCGGCATTACCCTTTTGTGTAAAGTGTTAAACGTTTTGGTTAAATTTCGTTAAAATGTGCTACAAATTTTCCTATTTCTCAAAATATATTATATCTTTAAATATTTTTTTTGTATTGTAATTTGTATTGCATTTGTATAATAATTAGCAATACATCCAAAAATCCCAGTTTTAAATCATTTAAAAAAAATCAAATTTTTCAAAAATTCTCCTTCCAACATAGTTGGATACTTTAATGACAATTTATTTAAGATAAACAATGATTTTTTCAAAAAAGTAATAATGTTCTTACATAATAACTTGGAATTAACGAGAGAAGACTTCAATTATATATTTTCATTTATATATCAATTATATATCAAAATAATATTTGTAATAATTAGTACAAATATATATTTGTAATAATTTGTAGTGTAATTTCAATTATATATCAAAACTGGTGTAAGACACTAAATATGTATTTAACATTTCAACGATTGAATGTAAAAAAAATGTAAGTTCTAAGCTGTTAAAAATTAAATAATTTTTATACATTTTTTAATTATACTATTTTTAAAGTATTCTTTCGAACAATATTCATTGTATGGTCAAATATGGCGTTATAAGGCTGTTTCAGAACTTCCAAACCCAATCCTTTGAATGCAAATCTTTTCCTAAACAACTGCCCAGAATCAATTCTTTGAGCTTTCCCCAAATAACCTAAACCCAGGGCTGCTCTCAAAGTAATTCAGAAGACGCAATCCAACATTCCATTCTAAGTGTCTCCCTAGACAGAACAACTATCTGACGACGGAATCCCAGCAAAGGTGTGGACGTACCAGATAAGCTCTGGCTCGAATCTCTGCCAGGGACTTTGCCTGCAAATACATTGTAATTGCTTTTTGGAAGTCCTGCTATTAAAATAAGACTCCCAGCGCTGTATGACCATTGATAGAAATGATTTGGAAGGAAACGTGTGCCTGAGTTCGAGCTTAAAAAGGAATTCATTATTCGACTGGAGAACCTCTACAGCATTCTCGGATTATTCTAGTTAAAACTTTGTATGGAGAGAGGGCGGGGCATTTTCATATGGAAGAGTTTGATATCCCTTTTGTGAATGTGGTGAAACTAGAGTCTGGTAATGGGGGAGGGTTTAAAGATAGTTAACAATAAATGTATTTTAATTTTCTGATACTTATCCGAAACAAGGTTGATATCAGACGATGATATTGCAGGAGGTGAATGTTGGCTCAGAATAGAACCCGGGACCTTTGGGTTTGAAAGCCAGTAACATACCACTGGGTAAAAGCATGCTCATGTCCCGTAGATGTTATCTGTCTTATTAAGATATCACCACAGATTCACCCTCCAGTGAGCGGGCGAACGATATGCGTTGTTGTTGAGTGGTGATGAATTGGTTTGTTGAGTGAGTAGTTGCTATGTGTAGCTGTTGTGTCTAATGCACCGTACCCATCTTTGGCGAGAGGAGAGCTTTTTAGTTACGCCAAGCGTTATGGCAAGCGAGCGTGAATTGTTGCGTCAAGTGAGTCTGACGACTTTGTTTGCGGGTAGATGGCACCACATCAGTTGCATGAAGGTCGAAGGCTCATTGTACGAGGTCACCAATTGTAGGAGGCGAAATGCACTCTCGGAATAGAACCCGGGACCTTTGGGTTTGAAAGTAACATACCACAGGGCAAAAGCATGCTCATGTCCTGTAGATGTTATCTGCCTTATTAAGATATCACCACAATATTCAATAAAATGCCGAAAACTGACTCAATAGCCAGGGACCTGATTAATACCAAGTCGGGTTAACCAAGTTGGTACAGATGTTATGATAAATGCCGCAACATGTTTGGTAATTACGAAGAAAAGTAACTACCATTTAAGTCTCTTCATTACGTTTATATCCTGTGACTTTATTAATACAACACGTTCCCTTCGCCTTGTAAACTTTTTTTTTTGGATCACATCTCTTAATTAAAATTTTCTTTTTAGTTATTATGATAACTGTGAGCTAAAACTGTTTTATATATCTAGTAAATTTCGATTTAGTACAGGATGATTTAAAAGTCCGTTGAAATTTGAAAATTCAGTAATTCTAGGAATAAGGTAGGTAGACAAGTAAAAATTGGTACACAGATTTGAGATGACAGGTAGTTTTATTGAAACCAAAATACAGTGTAACTAGTAATATAAATTTTTTTTGTCAATTACTTTTTAGGAGAATAAAGATTTTTTTTTATTTCAGTTATTTTTATGAAGTAGTTATAAAAAAATTATCAAAAAATGATTGATTTTCGTAAAATTTCTTCATTCTCATGTGAAAAATACCAAAATTCTTGCATTTCACATATCGATCTATTGCCTGTTTATTTCACTTTTCATTACAAACTGCTAAAATTCTATTGAAACTATTAAAAATCAATTAAATTTAATGAATGAATATTTGGAAACAAAAAAAAATATTAACATCAAGTGACATCCACTACAAGTTTAAAAAATGTATCTCAACTCGAGTGGATGAATAAAAAGCATTTTATTAACGATTAAAAATTTGAACTATATGTATATATAGATTATTTTCATCTTAAATTAGTTCTGTTTAACTTCACTCTAAAATGTTCTCTTATTTCTCTCTTTCCGATTCCTAATTTTTTTAATTTAATTAATTTTAAACTAGCTCTGAAAAACTAACGACTTCAGTATATGCTGACGCGGGGAGTGAAGGGTTAAAAATCCCCAATGCTGACAACATTCACCTAAAGATACCCAAGATTCATTTCCTATGTCAATGATTGTCAAAAAAATCCCTATCAAAATCTCATAGCAAAATCACCAAAAGGGACAAATTTCTGTTATTTTAATTCTGGGATCGCAATGTAGAGAGACATTTCTTTTATGATCGTTTGTTTCTGGAACCATTTATGCATTCTGGAAAAAATATATTGTAGTTAAAATCCGGAAATTTATTTTCTTCGGACACATATATACTGAAACCATGCTTACATATATATTATATATGTTTCTATCTAATATTACATTACATATATATGTTTCTATCTAATATTACAATGCTGGAATTCAACCGAAGTGTATATGTAGAAAGCTGAATATCCCTAAGCCAAACTACATGTCCTATAAAGGGGCAAGGCAACAATTTCATCTATTATTATTAGAGATAATTTCAACTATACAACAGGTAATGAATCAAACCCACCAAACCCGAGTCCAAAATCATGCTTACATACATATGCTTCTCTCTAATATTACAATGCTAGAAATCCACCGAAGTGTTTATGTAGAAAGCTGAATATCCCTATGACAAACTACGTGCGGTATAAGGTGACAAAGCGACACAATCATCTTTATTATTATTACAGATAATTTCAACTATACAGCAGCAATGACTCAGACCCACCAAATCTGAGTCTAAAATCATGTTTACATACATGTGCTTCTCTCTAATATTACAATGCTGGAAATCCACCGAAGTGTATATGTAGAAAGCTGAATATCCTTATGACAAATCGTTTATCCTATAAAGCGGCAAAGTACAAATAGGCATCGTCCAAATCGCTTACATGTCCTATAAAGCGGCAAAGCAACACATTCATCTTTATTATTATTTGAAATAATTTCAACTATACAGCTGGTAATGACTCAGACCCACCAAATCCGAGCCCCAAATCTTGCTTACATGTATATATTTCTAACTAATATTACAGTGCTGGAATTCAACCGAACTGTATATGTAGAAAGCTGAATATCCCTATGCTAAACTACATGCACTATAAAGCGGCAAAGCAACACATTCATCTTTATTAGTATTAGAAATAATTTCAAATCTACAGCCGGTAATGACTTAAACCCAACAAATCCGAGTCTGAAATCATGCTTACATACATATGTTTCTATCTAAATATTACAATGTTGGAATTCAATCGAACTGCATATGTAGAAAGCTGAATATCCCTATTACAAACTACATGTCCTGTAAAGCGGCAAAGCAACACATTCATCTTTATTATTATTGGAAATGATTTCAA
>JAPMOQ010015521.1:4942737-4973319 GCA_026543055.1 Argiope trifasciata | reverse complement strand
GTCCTAAATCATGCTTACATACATATGTTTCTGTCTAAATATTACAAAACTGGAATTCAACCGAACTGTATATGTAGAAAGCTGAATATCCTAATGCTAAACTACATATTCTATAAAGCGGCAAAGCAACACATTCATCTTTATTAGTATTAGAAATAATTTCAAATCTACAGTCGGTAATGACTCAGACCTACCAAATCCGAGTCCAAAATGAGGCTTACATACATATGTTTCTATCTAATATTACAGTGCTGGAATTCAATCGAACTGTATATGTAGAAAGCTGAATATCCCTATTACAAACTACATGTCCTACAAAGCGGCAAAGCAACACATTCATCTTTATTATTATTGGAGATAATTTTAATTTACAGCTGGTAATGACCCAGACCTACCAAATCTGAGTCCAAAATCATGCTTATATGTTTCTATCTAATATTACAATCATCTTTAAACAATCAATTACAATCATCTAAACCCATCTAATAATACAATCATCAATATAGTCTTCTTTATTATTATTGGAGATAATTTCAACTGTACAGTCGGTAATGACTCAAGCCAGCCAAAGCCGAGTCCCAAATCCTGCTTACATACATATGTTTCTATCTAATATTACAAAGCTGGAATTCGACCAAAGTGGATTCGTAGAAAGCTAAATATCCCTATGCCAAACTACATGTCCTATAAAGCGGCACAACAATACATTCATCTTTATTATTATTGAGACAATTTCAACTATATAACCGGTAATGACTCAGACCCACCAAATCCGAGTCCCAAATCGTTCCCCAAAACAGCGGAATCAACATTTGAGACTCTTCAGAACTCTAATTCCCCGAGAGGAGTTCAAAGTTTATTCAGAAGATGAAGGCACTTCATTCAACAACCTCTCCTCTACACTAACAACCACCTGCAGACAGAACCACCTACGAAATCCCGGCAAAGGTATGGAATTACTAGATAAGGACTGGCATGAAATTTTGCCGGGATTTTGCCTGTAAACACAGTGTAATTGCTTTTCGGAAGCATGGGCTATCAAAATAAGGCTCCCAGCGCTATATGGCCGTTGATAGAAATGATTTAGAAGGAAACAGTAAATGAGAGCTTGAGCTCTAAGGGGAATTCATTACAGAGTTCGCATGCCTCTATAGAATTCTCGGATTTATTCTAATTAGAGCTTTTCTGTCGGAGGGAGAGAGAGGGGAAGGGATGTTTTCGTCTGTCCTGGTGTGATACCAGTTTGGTGAATGCGTTGGTATTAACTTTCGGCGATGGGGTTATATTTACTTTAAAGAATAGCAAGATGGATATAGTTTTATTGAATATTGGCTGGTGCACAGCCCGTTGCTGCCTCAGAAGAAGTAATTTTGGAAATATCGTTTGAAATTTAAAATAATTGTCTTGTTTAATTGGGATTTATTGAAAGAATAATATTAATTTTCCTATCGGAAATGAATACATTCATTGAAATTGAATGATATATAAATGATAAAAGTAAATAATATTTATTGTTTTTTTAACTTTATGATTCTAGAGTTTTAGGTTAGGCAATATATTTTTTTTTCGTCTTCAACAAAAACCAATAAATTTCTTGATTTTTCGACTTGTAAGAATCCAGCATAGAACTGGATAGAGTCGGATGAGTGGTACAGCAAAGCATTAGAGATATGCAGACAAACATTCATTTTTATTCATATAAATTACACAATTTTACCATGATTATAACACTCAGACAAACATTCATTTTTATTCATATAGATTACATAATTTTACTATGATTATAACCCTCAGACAAACATTCATTTTTATTCATATAGATTACATAATTTTACTATGATTATAACCGTCCCTTAACTGCAAGTAATAAGTATTCAAAGTTTTATCGCAATCGGATGAGAAGTACGTCAGAGAATGAGACATACAAAACATTCATTTTCATTTATATAGATATAACAAAGCTGGGATTTGTCATGGTTTGAGGAAGATATTATGAAGATTAATATGAATACTGTGAAAGATTATAAATATTTTTAATTTTCAAATGAAATTTTAAGTTATGAAAACATAACAAAGCAGTTTTATTTTACTTCTTCGTATACGTAGCATAGAAAAAGTATGATAATCGTCAAAAAGTTGGAACTCGAAATTTTAAAAGATCTCTCCTTTTTAGACCACTTTGAGTTCGAAAAACACATTTTTGGAAAATGTCTGTGATAAAGATAAGTAAAAAAAAGTTTGAACCAGACAGGTGAAATTTCATTTATTGATTTTGCATCACATTTGTTGATATCTGTCAAATTTTCAGTAAAATCTGTTCAGCGGAAGTTCTAGTTGTGCGAATGTAAATTAACACAATAACTACAAAAGAAAAATAAAATTATGTACTTAATATTACCTAATTTTATCTTTAAAGTTAGAAAATATCTAGAAAGATAAAATTAGGTACTTAATTTTTATTTCTTTCGTATTCTGATGATGATCAAGTGTGTGCCGAAAGTGGCATTACACCGGTAAAAATCTCATAATTAAAATTAAAAAATTTTAGCATTTAAATAGCTATGAAAAAATTCGCTGTTCAAACATAACTTTCATATGCATATGTACTAGATGAAAAAGAAGCTAAAGGCAGCTCCAAAGACATTGAAATAAAATAAAGAAGCTGCAATGAATAGAAAAAATGAGAGGCTTAAATGTTTTTTCGTACAGACAGCTGTCAGATTTTGAGTTAATTCAAATGCGGGCTGACTGTTTATCAGCCCGTATTATCAGAAATATGTAAATGACATTACTCGAAAACACAGTGACTTAAAGAAATGGAATTCTGTGCGGGATTTCGTCACTATAAACGCAATTTTGAGTCTATTATTCTTTTCAATCGGTTGAGAAAAACATGTCTAAAACACAAATTCAATTTTTGGATGCATGTCAGCGATTAATCGCCAAATGACTCGCCAAGAACAGACGCTGAAAAGGCCGAATAAAAATTCTTAATTCATACCAAAAGTTAATATTTCGCAACTATTGCAAGCGAATGTCATGTAAGGCCATTGTCTGGTATGACAAGTTTATTAGAGAATATGCGAAACAATTTGTGGGAGATTTCTCCTGCTGGTTTTCAGACGATTTTAACTGAGTTTTATTTTCTTCTTCCAAAAGATTTTGATTTTAAAATATATGAATACGTTAAGAATTATTTAAAAAACATTAAAATATATATTTTTAAATTTTGATATAAAATAAAATAAAAAGAAATCTATAAAATAAAATGATATGAAGTAAAAGCTAAAACAGTTTTGGAAATTCTGAGAAATGTGATTTTTTTTGGCTAAACAGTAATTAAAAAGCTAAACTGTTCTGATTCAGCAGATTTTCAAAGGATTCACCTCAAATCAGAGTGATTAAAATCAATATTGTTAGTTTCTGAAGTAAAGTATGTGCTACATTTCTATCTAATATCAACATATTGGAATTCAACTCATACAAATATGAAACCTTTTTTCTTATTATTAATGTAAAAAAAAAACAATATTAAGCTAATTTTTTTTACAAAATTTATTAATATGGAAGATTTTTTGAAGTATCACATTTAGAATCTTATGAAAATGCATACTGACAGATGGTAAAAATATTGAGTTATTTAAAATTTCATACGGTTCTATACATCGGATGCTAAAAATGTTCATTTTTTGTGTGACGATTTAATGGCAGTTTTGAGTTTTCATCTTTACACACATGTATGCAGATATAGTAAAAAACCAGTAAATAGTCAAGCACCTTACATATTTAGGCTCAAAATTTGATTGATCTATACTGCACTTATTAAATCTGTATACCAAATTTTTATGCCTAGAATTTATCATGTAATTAGTCGGCCAGATAATCATCCACTGAATAAATTTCATTTCAGTAATTTTAGAATGCATGAAAGTAGGAGCAGTTTAAATAAAGTAAAAATTTAAAGTATAATAAAATCCATTCAGTGTTTTTTCTTCGAATTTTCCATAATGAAGTTTATTAAGAAAGTAATAGCAAGGAAGCAACACTATTTTCTTTAATCAAAATTAATTGCATTACATGTTCAAAAACTTTTCATACCGATATATATTTTAATGAAAGTTTAGTTTTCTAAATAAATGTACATTAATTTAAAATTTGATTAACGAAATTTGTTATTAATTGTTACAATAGACTACACATTGCGCACATTTTTAATTTACTGATCCATTAATTTCCATCGTAAAAATTCTGAATTATATACGGTTCGATCGTTTTAGAACAATGTTTTAAACCCACGATAGTTAAATTAATAAGGATGAAAGGCCTACCTTTTGTCTGATCATGCATTGTAAGGTAAATACTACGCCGTCGGCAGATGTAAATTATCGTCTGCCAGTGTAAAGGTTACAAAACGGCAAAGCAAACGATTTTGTCTTGTTTTGAAATGAAACAAAAGGATTTATTACGTTCCGGGAATTGATTATTACATCCGCAGTATCCAATTCAGCATTTAATTTAAGGATTCACAATTAAGTTTTGTTTAATGTATTTTAAGATTTCAGGTAATATATTTATCATAATTTTAAAAAAATGTATTGTAAAGAAATTCTATAATTAATGAAGAGTAATGAAGTAAGCATCTGTTTTCCAGAAATTCTGATTCCCACACTTAGCAAAGCGTAAAAAATATTCTAATTACTATGAGCGTGAAATTTAGTGGTTTCAATTGAATAATTTTAAAATACACTGTCTTTAACCCTCTATTTATTGACGGTACTTAAAAGCATCCTTTTAATCTAGTTTATTTATTTACTATGACTATTTCCTGATTTTATTCTAAAGAACACGAATTAATGTACCCCAAATAACATGAAGTTAATATAAAATAAAAGAAAAATGAAAAATATTTAATTAATAATTAAATTAATTAAGATATTTCGGTTAATTACATTTTTTCTTGGGTTCCTTGGGATTATTGTGCACGAAAACTAAACCACTGGGGCAAAAATGACGTTGGAAAATTGATGACAACATAATTCAGTAAATGAATGGTTAAAATGAATTCAAAATTACTTTCCTATGGATAGTTTTGATGATGATGATGTCGTGTCCGTGTTTCCACGGAAAGGGGGTGCAGTAACTTCTGAGGGTAAAGACCCCTGAGCACCCAGAGGGCAGAAGTCTGACTTCTAGCTCAAATGAAGATGACACACACATTCGCTTGCACAACTCCTTTTTACAGGGGGGCACATTCACACGCCTCACAGACAGAACGCAGAGTAACAACCATGCCCGAACCGGGACTCGAACCCGGGACGCCCAGATCACGGGAAAGACACGCTATCCCTGTGCCAGGACGCCGACATGAATAGTTTTAAAATAACTATTTGTACAAATCTATAGAATACTGCTTATACTACCTATATTATACCTTTGAATAATTTGAAAACAACTACCTTTACAAACTTATAGAAAAATACCTAGAGAATTATATCCACAGAATAATTTGAAAACAACTACGTATAGAAATACAGAGAATAATACCTATACTACCTATATTATACTTAATGAATTATTTAAAAAAAACTACCTTCAATAACAAACTGTCAAATATGTGAAAGGAAGAGTGGAATTTTTCCTAACACAAATAAAATTTTATTATATATTTTGAAATTAATTCCATTGATTATAATAAAATCAGTATAAAGATATTTCAGTACGCTTAAAGATAACATCTCCTTATTTATTTCACTAATTCATTTCTTTTTTTAAATTTATTCTAACAACTACAATCGATAACACTAGTGAAAGTGATGGCTTTTAAATTTTCTAAGTACCATAGTGGCTAATTCTAAATAACATATACTTTCTACCAAAAGTATTATCCCCCCCCCCCCGCCGAGTAATAATGATAAATTTTGAGTTCAGTACAGAGTTTAAAATGATGCAAGTATTCAGTTTTTCAGTCCAAATTTTGATTATTTTGTTCTTTGTAATATGGCGAAGAAGATCAAGTATGAATTTTAGATGCATTTTTATCAATCGATCAAAATTAAAATATTATATTTAAATGTTAACTTCATAACCAACGAATTTATTTAATTTTCCAATTAGATGACGCATCCTATTTTAAACATCTACTTCTATTCCAATCATAGCATAATGGATAATTGAGATGTTGATAGCAATTTTTGCATTTTAAATAATGGAATACTTTTACTTGATTTTAGATTAAAATATGAAAAATTCCATAATTCGATTCACAGGTAAGGAAGTGATTATAATTCAAGAGTTTAATATATCAAATCTCAATGTTCAATTATCCAAGTTGCTGGGTTTTTTATTTACCTTCACATTTATGCTGATGGACAGACAGTCGAGTCTTAACCTGTTTGTTCTGTTTTAAATTTTTATATGGACCTACACTTTAAATAGAGAATCTATGTCTCAAATTTTATCATATATCTCCTTACATTTTGTAAACATCGTATTTACTTACACATAGAAGGACAAGCAGATAACTTTACTGCGAATTTCGTAAAAATATGACAGAAATCTAAAAATTTGATGTAAAGAACTACATATCAAATTTCGTCTTCTATGAAGAAAGTTTTTTTTCTCCTTTTTTATGGGGGCTTCATTGTCTGGTTTGTGGTGAGATTTTTCTATATGAGCTTTATACTCTGGTATTGGGTGAGCTTTATTTTATGGGGACTTTATTCTCTGATGTCAGGAGAGTTTTTTTTAAAGTCAAAGCTTTTCCCCCCTTTTAATTACAAAATTCATAGACAGGTAGAAAAATATAAATAAAAAAAAATGATTTTCAGACTAGGAGAGATTTGAACAGTGCAGATTCTATAAAATCTTGAGTTCGAAATTTTTCTACGGTTACAATTATTTCTCTTTTTATACTTTGTATAGCAAAAAGAAAAACTTTATGAAATATTAAATATATGCTAGATTTTGTTTTAAAAATAATACGTCAATATATCTAATTCACATTTTATTAGCTGTTTTTAGAATATGTTTTTTGACCCATTTGAATCACATGAAAATATGAATAAAAGACCCATATCACGGAATTTTTTATTTTACATTTACGTGTAAAATTGTATAAAAGAAGAAAAAAAATCCCTTTTGAACATTATTTGTTAGTAATTTTGTTCAGTGTGGTAATATTTGAAATGTGGGATACACATAGGTATATAGCATATAATATGAAAATAGTATATATCATATTATATGCATAGCATACGCAGCGTATATATACCCTCAAGTGGTAGTGACCAGGAAAATCGAGCGTATATATACGCTAATGATGTAAATGGGTTAATGCATTGAACCTTCCCTAAAATCGATAATACCAAAATCAACAACTTATCCAATTCCCAAGATCGCATTCTTTTCACAATTAAAATTACTTCCTGCTCATATATTTCGTAGACAATACAGTAAAAATTGTAAAATATGCAAAAGGCCATAAAAAGATAATGCAGCTTATATCACATTCACATTTTAAAATCATATATAAAAGCAAATTTTAAATTCTGCACTGGAATAAATACAAAGTAAAAGTTAAGTACTGCATAGGAAATGCTTGATCTATAGCCTAGTCAACCGATTTTGGAGACTAGCAAGAACTATTTTTAGAAAACCATCCATAATTCATGGTATCCGGATGTGGTAATAGATTTCTCAAGCAAGTCAGAATGGCATTTCCGAAACTTTGACGTATGCGGTATCATTTCCGGATAGTGGTGTCATTGGAAAGATAGCGGTTCTCGATGCGAGGAATTTGTAAGTCAGCATGTATTTCTCAAGCGTTTATGAATATTTTAATTCATTTAACGTGTAGTTTTTGTTTATCCTTTAATAAAGATAAAATCAATAATTTGTATCATATGTCTTTGATTATATTATAATATTTAAAACATATGATGTCGATAAATTTACGAATTGTTTTATAATCTCTAAAGGTGAGTTCAAACTCGGCTAATATTCAGCGCATGCGTAGAAAAGCTGAAAAATGCTGTTCGGTTCCTGGAAAGTACTTGGGTCGAAGAGACAACAGAGTTTCATTGTTTCCTTAAAAAGGGATTAAATGATTTTTATTCCCCGCATAACTTCGCAACATATTATTGTATCTAATTTTTTTTAGCACCATTTAAATTTAAAAAAAAAAAAAAATTTCTTTTCGGAGACAGTTTTGGTAATCAATATTTCAAAATCGTTATCAAAACTTTTGAATTCATGTTTATGCTTTTTTCTTTCTTTTTCTCAGAAATGCTAAAAAAGGAGAAGAAGCTACATATACAGGGTGAGTTTAAAATCATGGGACAAACATTGATGGGTGGTAGAGCCAGCTATAACACACAATTATTGTACAGGACCGGAGGTCACGCTTTGAGGTGCAAATAAAAAAATAACATACGAAATGTAAACCATTGTTTATTTACAAAGTCGTCGCTAAAGGATTTTTTGCAGTAATGTCTACAAAAAAAGATAAATATTGATTTCTCCAATAGCAATGCAAGTTTGGTAGTTTTGGTGGAGTGATTGCATCCTCTAATGCAAGTTTTTTTTTTTTTTTTTTTTGCGAACGCATGCAGCAGCACAGTGTAATGGAGCAACGGGTTCTGCAGTGGAGTTAATTGGAGTCTCGTTAATAGGGTTTTCAAATGCCCCATAGGAAAAAAAAAACCGATACTCAATAAATCTGGCGGTCGTGGCGGGTATCGGACTGGCCCACTACGCTCCCAGCGCACTATAAAAGTGGCATCTTGCAATTTCCAGAAACTGTATTAACATTTCCTGCATGGTATCACTAGTTAAGTTTCTGCTGACGAACATTTCATGATTCCGTTAATGTTTTATTTTCCCCCATTTGTGCTTAAACACGTCATTTCCTGTCATATATTCTGGTACAATAATTGTTTGTTATAATAAGCTCTACCAGCCCTCAAAATTTGTTCCATGATTTTAGACTCATCCTATATAACGATAAGTTTCTTACAAATTTTACTAGAATTTAAATTCATAAAGACAAGAATTTCAAAAATAAGTTGTATTTGAAATTTTTCAGTGTGATAAAACAACTTTCAATTTCACTAAAAACATCATGCTCTATACCAACAAATTCAACAACATATGTATCCCAATTTACAAAAACCCATACGAAGCAATTTGTAAACAATCCATTTTTATATATGATAATCGCTTATTGAAAACAGCAGCGATCTAGCAATAAATTCCACCAATAGTTTTACAAACAGTACAAATTTTACTAGTATTTAAATTCATAAAGACAAGAATTTCAAAAATAAATTGTATTTGAAATTTTCTATGTGATAAAAAATGCTTTCAATTTTCCTAAAAACATCGTGCTTTATATCAACCCATTCAAAAACAGATGTATCCCATTTTACAAAAACAAATTCGATGCAATTTATAAATGATCCATTTATATATATATCAATCGCTTAGGGAAAACAGCAATTCCACAGCAAAAATAAATTCCACCAACAGTTTTACAAACAGATGTATCCCAATTTACAAAAACCCATATGAAGCAATTTGTAAACGATCCATTTTTATATACAACAATCGCTTAGGGAAAACAGCAACAATCTAGAACGATTTCGAAACTCTTAACTTATAAATAAACATTACAGGTATCATTGCGCATGAGATGCAAATTTCCCACAAACTATATCATGTCCTTTTGTAGAGATATATCTCCATATCTAATATGGAAACAGTGTAAATCTGTTTGTTGAATTTCTCATCACCGTTTAGAGCAAGTAAATGAGACAATTTATGGGAAACAATTCCACTTATCTTAAGCTATATAACAATCATGCATATTAAATGCACGTCGGGAGGAATAGCAATTCCAATGCAATTTATCACCAGCATCTTCATTATACGTTGATGACTAGCCTTATTCTATCATAAACTGCATGCTTACGACGTGTTTAGTTCCAAAGCAGTTAAGAGTATGTTTGATTAATTTGTAAGCTTTAAATTTCAGCCGAATCGTTGGTGACAGGCATGTAAAAGATTTATTCGTGAACTCAAATTATATTGTTTGGGAAATTCAAGAGGAACGAGAATGGAGATTTATTGGTTTTGAATTTTTAAGTGACGCATATGTAAAACTATGTGTTTCGTTTTACAGAATCTGAAATTGGACATAATGACTGTGGTCTTATTTCATCCATTCTGTTTATAATGGACTAGATGGTACTCGATGCATTGCTGCAGTAGAATAAATAATCTTGAGAAATATCGTTTGGAATTTGAAATAGTTATCTTGTTTAATTAAGAAAGATATTTATTTTCTTGTCGGCAATAAATACATTCATTGAAATTGAAGTATATATAAAGGAGAAGTATAAATAGTATTTATCCTATTTTTATTATTCTGTTCTACAAACAAATATTCTTTTATATATATTAGATTTGTGTATTTTTTTGGAATTACAATGCTTGGTGTTCTTTCAGAATGGTAATGAACGAAACTATTTATTGTATCTCGTGATTAGTTTCATATTCGTTGAGAGTTTTGAAGTTAAATGATAAAAAAATGCGATTAAAATATTTTCTTTTAAAATTGATTAAACATAGAAAATACATTCTGGCCAAGCTGTAATTTTATAAGTCATCAAATGTTAGAGCTCCCTTTATTATTTTCTAATAACCCTAAAAGTGAGAAATTTATTCTTTAAAAGCTTTTTTTCCCATGCATCTTGTGGTCTCAAAATCCTCAATCCAAAACAACATCATGATAATATAGATTATCATCAATAATGATAATATATATAAATAAAAAGGAATGTGTGTCTCAATGTCTCTTATGCCTTCCTAAATCGTTCATCCGATTGCGATGAAACTTGGACAGCTTAGTGTTTACACATAAGGGATGGTTACAAGGATAGTACAATTATGTAAAATAAAAAAAAAAAAAACAAATTCGAATCTCAACTGCATCTGTTTACTAAGGATGAATTTCCAAATAAATCTTCGTGGAGACAGCAGATTCTGTAAAAATGCTCAATCCAAGTTAAAGGTTAATATTTTGTAGCTATTGAAGAAAAATACCATGCAATTCATTCTCAGAGGAAACGACATTATTACAGATTATGCGAGAAAGGTTTTGGGAGCCAAACCGTGGGGGTTTTATACCTAGATTAAATTTAAAATAAATATAAATAATGTTTAATTAAAGTTTAAAATATATAAATATAAATAACGATTATATAACGTTTTTCGCAGTTAAGACTAAAAATATTGTTGTACAAATAATTTTGCATCATCTTAATTTAAAAAAAATATCATATCAACTATATAAACGATGATATTCTATAAATAAGTTTTCTATGTTTAATCAATTAAAAAAAAATTAATCACATTTTCTATAATTAAACTTGAGAATTCTGAACGAATATTAAACGAGTCACGAGGTACAATAAATAGTTTCTTTCATTACCATTCTGAAAGAACACCAAGTTTTATAATTTTTAAAGAATACCCAAACCTAATATATAAAAATGAATATTTGTTTGTTCTTATTTTATATACCGTCGTACCATTCATCCTATTTCGATAAAACAGTGTAAAATTATTGATTGATTGCATTTAATATTATTTCTTTTGGTGGCAGTAACGCTCAGGATACCAGGTAATAGGGAATAAAACAAATTATTTACAAAGTTGTTAAAGTTACTTATAGATTCTCTATTTAGAACTTAATTGGTTTCAAACTTTTTTTCCTAATCTTTATTATGAAAGGAAATACATTTTCTTCGTTTTTTTTTCTTTTCATATAAATTGTTTCCAAATAACAGAATAATTATCGTTAAGCATTTATAGACAAGACATATTTATGTACCGCCATAAATAACATTTTAAGTAATAAATGTATTTCTGCCTATTTACATCGTTAAAACAACCATTAATAATTTAAAAATTAATTGTTCCAATGATTGATCGAACTGCACAATCTTTCTCCAAGCGTGAATACAACTCCTTGAAAACCATTTTTTACACAAATCTTCAATGCCCCTTTTGCCGATAAAAAATATCATTTTTTAATCAGAGCTTTTAAAGCTTTTCTCCCTCAACTTTTAAAGCCTGGAAATGGGACAATTTATGGCAAACAATTCCACTTCACTTAGGACCATTGAACGATCATACACATTAAATACGAGACTGAGGGAATAGTAATTTCGACTGCAATTCATCACCTGCATATCCATTAACACTTTGATGGCGAGCCTCATTCTATCTTAAACTGGGGGTGCTCACGATGTGCTTTGCTCCAAAGCAGTTAAGCACATGCTCGATGATTAATTTGTCCGCTTTAAGTTTCGGCCGATCCGTTGGTGACATCCATGTAAAAGGTTTACTCAAACGCAGAAATTATATCGCTCGAGAATGAAGATTTATTGGTGTCGAATCCAGAAGCGATGCATCCAAGAAACGATTTATTTCATCTTGTAGAATCTTGGACTGGACAGAGTAATTCTGGTCTTGAAATTAACTCATCCATTCTGAATTGGAGGTGGTAAACATTGTCCATTTGGTGCTGCTTATTACTGATGACGGTGATTAGAAATTGTTGGGTCTTGAAATGGATTAAAGTGGATGTTCTAAACGTATTTATTAACTGTCTGTCATTTTCATCATGGATACTTTGTTTATTATAATAGATCATTTATTATTATATTCGTTTTTAACATTGTACTGTTATTATTATGTATTAAACCTAGAATGCATGGCTTTTTATTTCTTTTATCGAAACATTACATGAGTTTTCAATAGTTCCATATAATTTAGGAAAATTATTAAACATTATTTAAATTGTTTTTATTGAAAAATTTAAAAAAATTGTTAGATTGCTGTATTACAAATTAAACAATATATGTGTTTTGAGTAGCTGTATATAATTTAGGAAAATTATTAAATATTGCTTAAATTGTTTTCATTGAAAAATTAAAAAAAATTAAATTGTGTTAGATTGCTGTATTGCGAATTAAACAATTTCTCAATGGCACAATTTTGCAATAAAAATATATGTACTATTTATCACTATATTTTTTACAATGGAAAATAAATTATACATTTTTATAGTGTTTTCATGATACTTGTGTTTCTAATAGCTGCATATAATCTAGGTAAATAGTTAAAAATATTTAAATTGCTTTTTTGAGAAATTTAAAACAATTAAAATTTAAAAGAATTAAAGTTATTTTACTAATTAAGCAAAGTCACTATGACACAAATCACTTAATTTCTGCAATAAAAATAAATGTTACATTTTTTATAAAAAATATTTTTATAGTATTTAAAATGATAGATCTGTTCCTACAACGCTCATTTTTGTTTTTTTCCAAATTTGTTTTGAAAATCTGATACCGCTATAACCCTACATCAGACTTTTCAACAAACATTTATCAAAAAACAATTGCAGGTCTTTCCCATAAATGCTTATCAAAAAATAATTAATCAATTAGGGAAACAAACTCGCATTGCTTAATGGTTACACAATGCACTGAAGGGTTAATGAATTAACATGTACGACAATAATTAATTTTAATAATTATTTTATTTGTTACTTATTATGTCTGATACACTAGCATTATATAGAATGTCTCGGCAATCTTAGATAATCTGTGGGATATGACAATTATTTGAGTATGTTACACACTTTCTTTAAGCATTTTAAGTAAAATTTTGGTACTTTCTTTAAAATGACAAATACCGTTAAGTCAGGGAATGAGAAAGTTTGGATTAGTTTATTTATATTAACGCCCCCTTTTGAAACAACACTTAAGCTATTTCGGGACAGACTTCGTAATTTTGAACCGCTGTCAAATGACGAGGGTGACACCTAAGATGGCATTCCCCTCTCCAAACTTCCACACCACACTAGAGGATGGACATTTGGCCCCGACGGATTTAACGTGCACCAGATCCACTTACACGTCGGTTCTTCGGTGAAATCGGGCCTCAAATCTGCAACCCTACGGTTGATTTAAATCAATAGTTAATTATTCATTTTTGAACCCCAGAATTCCATTAATGAAGCAATAAAATTTAACCGCACTGAAAACAATAACTCAACAAAAAAATTCAAATGTAAAGTGTTTTCATACCATTCCCAATCGCAACTCATTTTGATGAATTTGTTCCATGCCTTTGAGAGGGTTTTAAAATTAATTTCATGTTCTACCTAAATCGAATTTATAATACCAGGATAAACTATAGTCAAAATTATTCGATTTATATTATATGTATTGTAAGCCAGATTAATTAAGGAATATTATCCGTGATATTATCTATATTTACAATAACGCTGAATGTGTCTGTGCGTGTTGGCGCTCTACAGGTCAGATCAATCCACCGAGAGCTACTAAAATTGACACTGTATAACTTGGAGACAGGGAATAGTGCACCTCGGAGCCGTTTTTTAATTTTTTTTTCTGAAGTAATTAAAAATTAAGCAAAATTTCGACGTTTTCCCACCATATTTTTCGAAAATATTATCGCACAAACATGATTTTTACAACAAGCAAAAAAATTAGCTTCCTATTGGTATCAGTGTTTTAATATATAGCTTAACTTAGTATTTTAAACAAATTTTTAAAGAAATATTTTAAACATATTTTTCAACAATATTTTTCGGAAAAATTCCTAAAATTTAATCTGCACGAGCGAGGCAATGGGAAGAAAATTAAAGTGCAAATTAAATCTTTATATTATATAACTTTCAGCACGTGACTGGATGAAATAAAAAAAATGTTAAATGTGATATTTTCTAAAAAAATAAATGACAGTCAAAGGTTTCAATTATCGGTTGCAATATCTATATCATTAATCCAATAAATCATCTTTATTTATAGTAAATACGATTTAATTTATACTTATAGGCATTCAAATTCTGGCCCATTTTAAAAGTATTAAATTGACAATGACTTTATATGAAGTATTAACTGACTATCTTAAAGATTATTAAGTTTGGCGAACCGGCTGGTTGCCAAAAGTGGCTAGTCATTTAATAAAATACAATTAATACTTTTATATATAACAAAGATTTTAATAATTAAAATTCCGATTTCACTAATTTAATTTAGATTTGATAAAAGATTATAAATAACACATTCTTCTCAAATCAATAATCTATTATTATTATTTAACGAAACGTCAAGATTAAACTTCCTGGTAGACGATAATTTAAATGAAAATCCAAATGCAAAATATTTTATTCCAGACTCCAATAAATTTGTTCCATGACTTCGCGCGAGTTTTAAAAATCATCATTTAATATTGTGACCGAATCGAATTTATAATGGCGGATGTAACATTAAATTTAAAAAAAAAGCATAGTCTCGTCTTCTGAGAAGGTAGCCATGATAGGCAATAAATTTTGGCGGATAAACGATAATTTTTGGGAGAAGAACCACCATTAACGCCAACAGAGGACATGCGATCTATGTGCGATATTACCGCCAAGCACGCGAAATGTTCATTTAAGTTTTAGGCTTAAAAAACATGAATATGTATCAAAAATGCATTATGGTTACATCTTTAGATAATGTGAAAAATATTTCACGGCTGTATTCGAATGCGGAGAATGTGATTATTCCATAATTTAACAGAAATATCGTGTGCGAGCTACTTATTGAAGTATTTTTGAGCGAAAAATAATATTTATTAAAATAATGCGTTCTATTTTAAGAACTACGAAAAAAAATGTGAACCATTTTTTTCTTTGGATTTAAGTATGCAGAGTTTAGTTTGACAGATGAGTATAACTTTTATATAGATTAATACTTTTAATCAGATTCATTATTTTAATAATAATTTATTAATAAGAATATTTTAATTATTGTAAATAAATCTTTGGATTGAAAGTAATTAATCCAAAGAAACATCTCCCAAGCACAACCGTTTCAGATTTCTATAATTTTTATTTTATTTGAAAAGCTCATGATTTTAGATCTGTCATCATTGAACGACTCATATCCATATTTTCGATTTATAGAAAAATCTTAAGGACATCTTCACACAGTACATCCAAAGTAGAGGTTAGAAAAAAAAAAAAAAAAAAAACGATGACTGAGTTCCTCAGCCATAACCGCTGAGAAACCTGTACCAAGTCTCGGCAGATATTTAAAAAGATAAAATAATTAAGTCGAAAGTAGATTTTGAATAGTGCTTTAGATTGCACATAAAATTATTGCAATATATAGAACCTGTTTTTTTTTTACAATATACACTTAACATTTGGTTAATCCTCGCATATGTAAAAAGTTATAAATGTAATTTTATATAAATAAAAATGAATGTTTGTCTGTATGTCTCTTATGCGCTGCCCTATCGGTCATGAGATCCGATAAAACTTTGATAACATATTGCTTTCAGTTACGGAATGGTTATAACTTTTCATAATAATATAATTATTATGAATTTTAATAATACAATCATTTAAAGTCTAAAAAATATTTTCATATCTATTTAATGCATCTATTAACCAAGGGTGAACAATCAAATAACTTGCCAAGAAGACATTTGATTCAGTAACGATGCTAAATTCAAGCTCAGGATGCTAAATTTATGTTAATATTTGGTAGCTATTGTATATAAATGCAATAGATTTAGTTTAGTTTAGTTTTATTAACGTCCCGTTTAAAGCAACACGAGGGCTATTTTGGGACGGACCTCATAATTTTGAACCAAGATCAGATGACGAGGACGACATCTGAATTGGCACCCCCCTCTCCACACCACACCACACCAATGGGAGGCCTTTGGCCTGACAGATTAACGTGCAAGAGACCCCCTCACACGACGGATCTTCGGTGGAAGCGAGTCTCGAACCTGAAACCCTCCGGTTCCGAAGCCGGGACCTTACCACCGCGGCCCTAAATGCAATGGAAATCTTTCTCGGAGGTAATAGTTTTATTATAGAGTGCGCGAGATAGTTATAGGAGAACCAATCCTGTAAATTTGAAATTTTAACTAAATATTTAATAAAATTCTATCTTTATTGCAATAACTTCTAAAAATATTATGGTAAAAATAACTTTACACCATCTTAGTTTTCATAAAATTATCTTTTCAACTATATTAAATATTTTATGGTGTAAATATATTTTCCATGTTTAATCAGTTTTAAAAGAATATACTTTAATCACAATTTCTGATATCATACTAGAGAATACTGAACGAATATTAAAATAATTCACGAGATAGAATAGTTTCTTTCATTACCATTCTGAAAGAACACCTAGCTTTACAATTCTAAAAGAATACATAAATCTAATACATAAAAATGAATATTTGGAAGTATAATAGAATAATAGAAATAGAATAAAAACTATTTATGCTTCTGATTCATGTATTCTTCAATTTCAATGAATGTATTCATTGTCGACGAGAAAATAAATATCGTTATTAACTAAACAAGATAACTATTTAAAATTCCAAACGATATTTCCAAGGCTATTTCTTCTGTGACAACAACGCGACGTTTACCTGCTAGTAATATATAAATATTAATAAGGACAAAAACATTACATGTTGCAAGGAAAAGCAATTTATTTTAGAAACTTTTCAAGCAGTGAAATTCAAATTTAACTTCAAATCAGACGAACAATTTTATATTAGAGTACAAAAATTAATATATGCTATCAATCCAAAAGTGATCTAAGTTAAAATTTCATTCAAGTTTATCATTATGTGTTTGCTAAAAACATTTAATGCTATACGCTGCCAAAGAAATTACAAACTTTCTTTTACCTACAGTATAATTTGTAAAAAGGTGTTCAAAGTTTGTCCCAAGTTTTTGAAGTGTTTCACTAAAGTGCGTCCTAAATTATGCATCTCGGAAAAAGGACCAGAAAGTGTTCGCTGCTCTAAACGGTGAGCTCTCTTTTTAATAACAGAGCCTGAGAACATCAGCTAATTTTCAGACACCTGTCATCAAAAAAGAAGGATGAAGTTTCTTTCTTTTCTACACGTGTTCCACCTCATTTGCTGAAGCTGTTTAATATAACTAGTTGTTCTAAAAAGAAGAAAGCGTCGTAAGTAAACAAAAAGATGAGAGCCATCTTTTCTTTAACAATTCTTCTAGAAAAAGAAGGGAGATTTCTTCTATAGTAAAAATGTATCATGTAGGAAAAGGAAGAAAATTTTATATTGGGAAAATTAAATATGCATTCACATTATAAATATAGTTCATGTTACAATTTTGTATGTAATCACATTTAAAATTCTAGATACGATGTATTCCTAACATTTGTGCAACAGTAACTAATTTTTAAACAGATAAATAAAAGGATATAGTTCAAATTTATAAAACTGTTCTAAATGACTTATCATTTATATAAGTAAAAATGAATGTTTGTCTGTATGAGTTACTTTCATAACTAAGCCTAAGAATGGTAAAAATTTGCTCCCAAATTATGATATATTTTAATGGGAATTCTAAATATTAATAAAACTCTTTTGAAAATTATAAATATATCCCTACCAAAATTTTTTAATAGTATTCTAAATATAACTGATACTAAATGCGTTTTATTGAATGATTCTGCTAAGAAAAAGCAATCGTAATAGAATAATAAAATTTCGTCTCGGCTTATGTTTTGCTTTTGGTCTTTTAGAAGGAAAATAATGCTAATATTCGAGAAAAGAATATTCTTTAATATTCTGGCACTCCATAAGAACAATGGCGGATAGAATGCATATTTCTAAAAGAAAATGTTACAAAATTCTAAATATAACTGCAATTAAAAATCTAAATATAATTAAAATTCTTAATGTGATTGTAGTTCAAATTCTGAATCTAAATGTAATTAAAATTCATAGCGTAATTCCACTTAAAATTCAAAGCGTAATTCGATATATAATACCACTGAAAATTCAAATAAATAATAAATATAGTTCTAAATGAAATTCCAAATATAATTCTTATCAAAATTCTAAAAACAGCTCTTAATAATGTTCGGAATTTCTCTATATCAAAGTTCAAATGTATTACTATTCTATTCTTCTTAAGATCGCACGTATAAGGCTTCGGTACAATATTATTCTCTGTAAGCTGATACTGATCTGAACTAATAAAAATTAGGGATTTACTTCTTTAACGCTGAACTAGTTTTTTTCTGATCGCACTTCAGAATTTATTTCCTGATTATATCAAACCTTTTCTGGTAACTTAGTTCATTCTTTGACAATGATATTTCAATGAATTTAAATTCAAAAAATTTTGGAAAGATTTTATTTTATATCAACGGGAAGAAAGTCCGGATTGCCTGAAACTAAAATTAATTCTTTTGGTTGTTTAATAAAGCATTCCTAGAACGGATGATCAAACGATACGATTAAAAAAACCCTAGTGGGAGTGGTATTACAAAAACTTCTATGAACTACTATTTAATAAATATTGTTACGAACCTGTAACTGACCGGTTTGGCTACAAATTTAGCGACTTTGGTGATAAAATGATTATTACTCAAAACTTCAAGAATTTTCCCTCATATATAATGTCATTAAAAGAAAGAATAAGGATCTGTATTGCACAGTGCCCAATTGTCGCATCAGATTCCAGAGCTTGGCGACAAATTTGACGACCATTTGGAGACTTTGGTGATAAAATGGTTAATACTCGGAACTTAGATAATTTTCCCGATCAGCCTATTAGGAACCGAGATGTGTTCAGATACGCCCTAAATGGTCCAGAAATTTCCAGCCCCACCTCCTGGAAACTATAAAAGGACGGCAGTTCAAGTTGCCTGCAGAGTAGTCAGAATCAACGATAAATAACTAGTTTTTCGGAGGATAGCGAAGCAGTGGCGCAGTCAAGCTAGTGCTGAACTGAGCTGTGTGCCCTTTGTCTACAGCTGTATCGAATCCTGTGTAACCAGACTTGTGATTTGAGAATTGAAGTTTCAGCCGTCTGGAGAGACAGTAGAGTGACGGTCCGATGATTCCCTCTCCTGCTGATTCCTGTCTGACCGCTTTGTATACTGTGGGCGTTTTTAATACCGGATTTCTACTTGTGAATTACTGTCTGCTGTAGAATGCTGCTGTGCTGTCATACGTATTCATATGTGCTGTATATAATTGTCGTCTATAGATATTTATCGTCTTTGTGCTGTCCTTTCCTCTTCTGAATAAACTTCGTGATTGTGTTTTTCTACTCAATGATTTTTCATTGTGTTATATCTCATACCATACACGTCCACTACGCAAAAGAAAACCCAACGGATTAGGAAGTCCGTTAGAGTTTATTATCTCAGAGTTTAGTTTAGTTATATTAACGTCCCGTTTAAAGCAACACGAGGGCTATTTTGGGACGGACCTCGTAATTTTGAACAAAGATCAAATGACACCTGAACTGGCACCTCCCTCTCCATACCACACCAGCTGGAGAGCGTTTGTCCTGACAGATTTAACGTGCAACAGACCCCCTCACACGACGGCTCATCGGTGGAATCGAGTTTCCAACCTGAAACCCGCCGGTTTCGAAGCCGAGACTATACCACCTGGCCACCGCGGCCCTATTATCTCAAAGAACGCTTTGTATGTTCATTGCCTTATAATAGTTACGAAAAATATATATTTTATTTTTTGCATTTTTACTTGAATATTTCGTGTGACTTTAAACGGGTATTTTGATCATTAATCCTTGGCATGCAATCAAACTGGCATAATTAAAAAAAAAAGGAATTTGTATTTTAATCAGTCTGAGAACATCAATTTAAAACAAAAAAATTGACAAAGAATTACAATAGGGATTAAATATCATAATAAATTTTTAAATAAAGTAAGTTTTATGTATTTCTGACGTACTTTTGAACCTATAGCTGGATAGACAGTCAATCTATCATTTGGATTTGGCTCAAAATTTGATAGATGTCTTCATTATATATAGTATATTTGTGTACCGAATTTTGCCTATCTAGTTATCTTCGTTTTGTAATTATCGTGCTAACTTTTAATTGAACACCTGGGAAGACATATTTTTTTTTAACAGATTTGACTTAACATTTGACAGAAGTTTGGATATTTGGTGTGAATACCATATACCAGATTTCAGTCTTCAAGTTAAAAATTTTTTTGAGTTATCTATCATGGACAGACAGACGTATATTTTCCAAAACTTTTATTTTACTAACTCAGGGGTATCTAAAAACGAAAAGATTCATCAAAATCTGGAGTTCGATTTTTTTTATTTCTATGCTTTCTATTACTATACTATATTTTTTGATTACTATTCTTTCTCTGAATAATGTACGTATGTAAGAAAGTAACAAATCATTTCGTAGGATAATAAAGTATTTCGAGGAAAGAAAAATCAAACGATAATAAATAATAGGTCACGAGTTTTAGGGCAGTATCAACAGAATATTCTCTGAAAGAACCGACTGTTTTCAAGGTCCTTTCATGCAAATATATCAAGTACTCTGCTTCGGCTAATGTATCGGGCTTAGCAAGTAATTCTACGAAACATGCATTTCAAGAAGGCTGATTCTCACCAAAGAAAAACAGATTACCGAAAGAAAAGAAAGAGTATCCTATGCTATTGCGTGATCGAAGCAATTCGAAGGGGTAAGTTTAGACAAACAGGTCTAAGAACTCAAGGGCGTTGTCTAATATTCTACGTTCCAGCAATAGCAATGCGCGCACAGCTTAACAAATACTCTTTCTTCTCTTAATGCTTTTTAACATATACCTTGTCAAGCATTTATTCAACATCATTTTATGCTATTTTTGTTTTCCCATAGATGTAGTTTAATTGTCGTAGAAAGCGATAAAAAAATGCCAATACAAATTCCAGATTTCGTTGCATCTCTTCGCTTTAAGCCTCCCTGTGATTGAAAAACTCATTTTTAGAAAATGTTCATCTGAGTCAAATATAATGATTGAACTCATTTTTAGAAAATGTTAATCTGAAACAAATATAATTCAGAAACATGTTGATGTAGACGGTGGAAATTTAGTATACCATTTTTTTACACGAAATTTGCTAATTTATATCTAATTTTGATCATAAATTTGTTCAGAAGTCAGTCTTTCCGACTGTTCGAATATAAGTTATCATGATAACTATAAAAACCAGAGAGCTGGGTAGAAGAGTTTGGAACACAGATTTAACATGCATGGGATAAAAACCTGCTGGAATTTGAGACAAAATCAACCCTAGGTTCACAATCTGTCTGTCATATTTCAAAAACATGTTCACGTAAGAAAGAAAAAACTGAACTTCTAAAACATTGCTTTTAAATGTAAATCATTATCATAGGGCTTTCGAAAAACATAGTATTTACTATAAACATCATTTTAAAAAAATTGTAAACATGATAAAATAAAAGTTATAAAGAATAGGTCCGGTTACTTAATGATTTAAGTTTACTTCTAATGGGTCAAATGTAGTTTCCTTTAACTCTATCTAATTTCTTTCCTGAGTTAAATCTTAACCAGCGGGTGACCGAGCTCCACTCGGAGAAAACAGGTATCGAAGCTAACTCGAAGATTTAAATTTTCAAATGTGATTTATCAAAACGATGCATGCCATAAGAAAATTTGTGAAACCATTGGTGAAAAGATAACCGGTTAAAGTGCACCATTGTAAACTATTCTAAACAAAGTTAGAGTTTGGAAAGGGAACTATTCTATACAAAGGTAAAGTAAAGGTAAAGATTGAAGTGTATTGAAGTTCAATATTTTTGACAAATTTATTTAGAAAAACCAAAAATATATACATACATAAGAAACATATTATAAACCTATAACAGCATAAACATAAAACTTTATTAGTTCGCCATATTGGCTATAGATGGCAGCACGTTACCGCTTGAAAATTTAAGTAGCCATTATGGCGAACTAATAAAGTTTGAAAATATCCTATCTGTAACTCCGAACTGCTCGACCGTAGCGCTTCAAAACCGGCGCCAATCGATTCCTCGTGGCCAAAAACCCCAGACCCCCAAGTTTACCGGAGTTTATTAATTCTGGGGCGATTTTCGACTTGGCAACCATTCCTCGTATTATAGTATTAGATAATAAATCGCTTACGTTATTAAACTAGCAGTACCAAAATTAAAACTAAATCTCTAAAGTACTATCGCAGTTTACAAAATATATAAAGAAAGTAAACGAGTATAATTTTTTAATTCCTTAAATTTCCCTTTGGGAATATGTGAGAGGTTATCACTGATGATCGCCTAGATTGAGTTCAATCCTTCTGAGTTAGATCTGCAGAATTATAAATCACTTACATTATGATACTAGCGGAATTTAAATTTAAACTAAATCTCTAAATTACCCTCGCAATTTACGGGAACTATAAAGGAAATAACCGTGTATAATTTTTTGATTCCTTAAATTGCCCTTCAAGTTTATGTGAGAGGATATAATTGAGGTTTTTCCTAGTTGCCTAGTTGCATCTCCGCAATAATAAATTACTTAAGTTATCAAACTAGTGGCATTTAACTTAAAACTAAATCTCAAAAGTACCTTCGTAATTTACTCAAAATATAAAGAAAGCAACTGAGTATAATTTTTAATTCCCCCTGAGGTGTATCTGAGAGGTTATCACTACTGATTTGTCAAAGTTTGAGTTAAATCTTTCAGAGTGAACTTTTAAAAATAATAAATCACGTTATTCAACTATCTGTATTTGAATTAAAACTAAATCTCTAAAGTGTCCTCGCAACTTAAAGCTAAATATAAAGAAATCAAATGAATATCTATTATTAATTTCTTAACCTACTACTCTTGCCTGAGATATTATCTCTGATGATTTGCCTAGTTTGAGTTAAATATTCAAAGTAATAAATAACTTTAACCAATTACAGTATTTAAATTAAAACTATCTTTAAAATATTCCCGCACTTTATGTAATGTGCAAAAATCACTGAATATCCTTTTTGAATTCTTTAAATTACCCTTTACGTGTATCTAAGAGGTTATCACTGATGATTTGTCTAAATAATAAAATTAGTAATTATTGTCTTGTTTCAAAATAATAAATTACTTAAAATATTAAATTAGTAATTATTACAGGTCATTTGCCGAGTTTGAGTTAAACCTTCACACTAATAAATCATTGATATTTTTTAACTAGCGGTATTTAAATTAAAACTAAATGTCTAAAGTAACCTCACAAATTATGCTAAATATAAATAAAACAACGGAATATATATTTTTAATTCCTTAAATTACTTCTCGTGTCTGAGAGATTATCAATGATGCCTAGTTTGAGTTAAATATTGAATTAATAAATAACTTTATTCAACTAGCAGAATTTAAATTAAAACTATCTTTAAATTACCCTCACAATTTATGTAAGATCCGAAAATCACTGAGTATCATTTTTAAACAATTTAATCAATTCTTTAAATTGCCCTTCAGGTGTATCAAGGATGTTATCATTGATAATTTATGGAGTTTGAGTTAAATCTTCAAAATAATAAATCTGATAATTATTACTGATCATTTACACAGTTTGAGTTAAATCTTCACCATAACAAATCATTGACGTTTTTAAACTAGCTATATTTAAATTAAAACTAAATCTTCAAAGTCCCTCGTAATTTACACAAAATGTAAGGAAAATAACTCATTACAAATTTTTAATTCCTTAAATTCCCCTCAGGTGTATCCGAAAGGTTATCACTGATGATTTGCCTAGTTCAGCGTTAATAATGGGTTTTCTGGATGGACTTTTTTCCTGAAAAGAATTCCCCGAATTGTGTAAAAGCGCAATGAAGCGTCGGACCGCGGAAGCAGATTAAATCAGGGGCTAACTTGTTCAACCACCGTGAAGAGCCTAGCCTGGGCTTGAGTCCTGCGATTAGAAGGTCGGGTAACTTGAAGATTTTGTTCCATTAATTAACCAGTGATCTTTTATTTATTTTTGGGTTAACATGTGGGCTTATCTATTAGTGGGCTGTATGAACTAGATATTGCGGTAAAAGAAAAAAAAAGAACGAACAGAAACAATAAAAAATAATACGTTTTTTTTTCTACTTTTGTTTGTCAGTTAAAAAAATTGTGGAAAATGAAAGGGTGTTTGGTATTGGTGGTAAATTTACCTTTTTTTTGGCTTTTGTATATTTTGATATGAAAAATATTTTTTGTGTGGTTTAATGATAACACAAATAACTTAAATAATTATTTAGAATTTTATTAATAAAGACGTTAATATAGTTAAAGCGTCTGATGAGGGTTAAATTCAATGAAACAGGATTATGTAACTCAACAGCTTTTCGCATACACTATAATAAAGATGTTACAGCTGATAACGTCATCCATGGCTTTTGTTTAATTCTTACAAATATTAGCCTTTGGCGTGAATTTAGTATTTTTACTAAATTTGTTTTATTATATTTGGCGAGTATTTTCACTATTAAAAGAACACGAGGTTAGTAGCATTCGAAAATTGAATCCTTGTTTTAGATGCGTTTTTTCCAATTGACTGAGATAAAAATTTGTTAAAAAGCTAAACTTATAATCACAATCTACTAAATTTTATAAATTCAATTCATTTCGCATACATATATTTGTGAGAGTACAGACTGACAGACGATCAACCCTTTATTGAATTTGGGCCAAACTTTGGTAAGTTTTTACATTACATATATTAAATGGGTGTACCGAATTTTATTTTTCCAACGCTTTTCATTTTGTAGTTATCGTGTTTTCTTGTATTAGAACAGCAGGAAAGATGCATTTCCTCTTTTTCGATTTTATTCAAAATTTGACAGAGATCTTCAAATTTTGTTTAAAGGCTGCATACCAAATTTCATACTTCTATCCTTTCATCCGTTTCAGTTATCTTTGTTACAGATATACAGACGAACATTTTACAAAAATGCCTTCGTTTTAAAGATTTGTCAAAATGCCTTTATTCTGTAGTGGAAGCTATATAAGCCAGATAACAACTTGAAGATTGAGTGATTGTTTTTTTTTGTCCTGTGGTCATGTTATCTGGTTACGAATCGTAAGGTGGCGAATTCAATCCTTGCTATCGCCAATCGCTGCAAATCTAAAGATTTATTCGTGGACATTTGTCAAAATATCGAGTACACCTTTCTTGACAATTTCTCTCCTTTCTATATATTATGTATATGAGAAAGTGAATTTGCTTTAAAAATAAATTTAGCCCGGAGACAACAGTATTAAGAAGAGGGAAAATCATTTAATTGGATAGTTTGGAAATCAAGTTATAAGTTTAGCTGTAGATAAATCGCCAAATGGGACAATTTTTTGCATTATTTTCAAAAAACACGAAAATTGAAAAATGGATGCCTCGAAAGCGATAAATAGCCAATTGGTTGCCTTCGCATTTTGAAGCTTCATAAAACCTCAAGCCAAAACAACACCATGTTTTCACAAGATAAAAAAGTAACTAAAAACTTACAATGCAATTTAAATCAACACATCAGCGAATAAATCTTTTCAGTAGAGAAACCCTTTCGCTAACTATGAAAACATTTTTGTGTACAGAAAATCAGCAGTAGAAAGACTAGTGAAGAAGGCAAATATTTACTTCAAACTTATTATTTCCACAGAATGCCAATGAAGTTGTTTATCCCAACTAAAAAAGGAACATTATTGAATTTGCTTATTTTACGTGTTTTGACTTCATTAACCATCAGAAGAATGTAAGAATGAATTTTAAATCCTTTCACATGTAGTTGTCTTCGTTTAGCTTATTTCATCAAATGCGCCGTTGAATCATTTCCTTTTTATTCAGATCCTTGCTTCTATGGTAGCAGAACACGTTAGTTTGACTTTCATGATTCGTAAACAAGGCACGATATTTTCTTCGTGTACCTTCGTTTACCATAGAGAAACATTTAAATCTGGAACTAAATTATAGTCTTGAAATGCAAAGAGGAAGCAGACTGTTTGTTGAGAATAAAATGTTTCCTTTTTTGAATGAGCAACGAATCGATTTATTTGGTGACTATGGTTAAAAATTGAATAAACTTTGCATGTCGATTGACTCTTTGAAGCCGCTGTGTGACTGATTTGTAAGTTGACAACACAATGATGCGGACTCAAAGTTATACATAGTTTAATATGATATCTTGATTGTAACAGAATAAATAATGTTTGAAATGGAATTTATTTTAATATTATCTGAAATATATTTTCTGCTAGTAATTGTTTCGAAGATGGTAAGCCATATTACTGACTCTCCGTCCCGCTAAGACGCACTCAGAAAAAAATACCGAATGTCTTGACCATCCCTACAGAACACTGGCAGGAATTGTGGTTGAATGCTAATGGCCATCACCGGTCACAGTGCAATCCTCCCCGTAGGAAGTACGTCCCGTCATCGATGGGAGGAGGCAGATTCCCCACCTTTATTGCACCCACCGGGTTGGCGAGATCCAATCATCATGCTAGAAGCATCTCATCTTTAGTTACGAGGTGCCCCCCCCCCTAGAGAAGTCAGTTTGAAGATGATAAAAATAATTCAGAAAGAATAATTAACGAATTAATGTGGTAACTGTGGTTGAAATTTATAAAACTTTTATTATCTTATTCCATGAGCACAACTATCATCTAAATATTTACTTTTCAATTCTTAAGAATAATTGCTTTTCGGATAGATTTTGGATTCTTGGTTTTATTGGTACAAAGGCCAGAAATGGCTATACTGCGCCGTACTTATGGTCAATAAGATACTAAAATATAATAATTCAAACAGGGTTCAGAAAAATAGAAAGTCTACGATAGACTTTGGCGTCATGATATTATGACTTAAACAATATTTATTACTAATTTTAAGCGGATTTATTCTTACCGATCTTTACATGCCATCATGACTAAAGTATTCTTAATTTTGACAAACAAACTTTAGTTAATCCTTAATCCTTAGTTAATATGAAAAATGGAGACCATTGTGAAATGATATCCTTTATGAATAGTTTTAGTTTTTTCTTAAAAACTGAAAATATTCATAAAGGATTAAAAAAAGGTGCCAAGCGAGAGGTTATATATTAAATAACTTCATGTCGTTATTCGTTATAAACCATAACAGTGAAAGACCTTTCAAAGCAACCATTAGACTGAATTTTTGCAATTATTTGAAAATTCTTCTTTAATTATCATAAACAAAGTATAACAAGCTAGCATTTATTCTGTTTTTTTATACCGCACATTGTTTACTTTCTTTTTTCTTTTTTCCGTACAGATCTTAAGCCAAATGAAACTGATGGAAGTCAGAGGTTTGAATATATCAGTTGTTGTCGTGTCCGTGTTTTGCACGGAAAGGGGGTGTAGTAGCTTCTGAGAGTAAAGACCCCTGAGCATCCAGAGGGCAGAAGTCTGACTTCTAGCTCACATACACGACACAACCCTTTTTAGGGGGTGGCCGAATTCATTCATACACTCATTCCTCCATCAGCGTCGGAATTTAGATCCAAATCAGAGACCGACTCATCCCTGATTCAGTACCCCCAGAGGTATCGTTTTGTTATGGAAACTTGGAGGACTGCAGTCTCGACATACTTAGCGTGCCCGAACTGCCATTAGTTAACACGGCGGTCTTTGGCCAAGACGAGGACAGAACCCGCGACCTTTCGGTTACGAGACTGACGCTCTACCAACCAGGCTACCGCGGCCTGAATATATCAGTAAGTACTAATTATGAATGAATAACAATGAACAGAGTATAATAAGGAAATGAAATGATAATATTAAGTTTTATGTGTTTAATAGATTATTTTCCATATGTATCTTAAGTCAAATCAAAATAATGCGAGTCAGTGGGTAGAATATATCAGTAAGTATAATTATAAATGAATAACACTGAGCATAACATAAGAGTGAAATGAAATAATACATATTATGTGTTTAATAGGTTGTAATTAATACTATCTTGAAATTATTACTAATATTTAGTTGGTGCAATAAATCAGTAAACTAATGTCTGTCCGATTAATATTAATCCTCGATTAATAACACGCACACACACACTAGAATAGTATAGTAGAATTTTAAGAATATAAGTAATATTTATATAAAATAATGTAGAAGTAAGGTATGATAAGTAATATAACAACAAGATAAATATAATTTCAGTAATATACATAATGCGAAATTTTATGAGCATATGAAAAAATTCATAAACCTCACCCAGCCAGAATGATGTAAAAATGTTAAATTTCTTTAAAAAAATAAATAAAAACAGAAGTTCGAAATTAATTTAAAGTAAGGCAAAAAAAAAAAAAAACGATATTTACAGACACCATTTCATTTATAAACATAATGAATAAATTGAGCAGCTAACGAACAGAAAAAAAGAGTAAACCTTCTGTTAATTAATGAATCGAATAACTTAAATTGCCTAGCATTCGAACCTGAAAGATTCCATAACCATTTCGCAATTTTCACAGTGGGCGAACAATTTAGCTACTTATTTAATCTCTTGCCGCGATATGGCGCTCCACAAGCCTTTTATGCAGCTCAAAGAACTCTTTAAAATGAAAAAAGGTTCATCCGGGAAAGTTATTATTAACGCTTTAACAAGCAAATTGCTTGTGAAAACCTATCAAAAACACCTGAAGGTGTTTTAGAGTTTAAAAATGATGTCCACTCTCTTTTTTTTCAATTTACATAATTCGTAAGGGATTTTGGGTTCCGGTTTCAAAAGAAAAGAATATTTCAAAGAAATTATGGTAGAGAAAATTTGAATTTTGATTTGAACTGCTTCTTTGGCTTTGACTTGAACTGAAATGCAAATTTCTAAGGACTTTCAATGACTTTGACTGTAAATTCCTGATACTTTTCATTTCGAAATACGGATCAACGAACAGCATATCTCATAATGATTGAAGGATTCATCCATTTCTCAAAATATATGCATATATTTAACCTCTTAATTGATACTGGTAAATTATGTTGAAATATTCTTTAAACGCCTAACTGCTTTATTTTCTTCGCTGTTTAATTAGGTCATATTATCCATTTCTGAAATATATTGTCCTACAGATTCAATTAAAAAAACCCATTGGATACTTGATGTCTATGAATTATACATAATTTTTGTAGCGAACTTTGTTTATTAATTTGGTGATCAATCCCTGCCAGGCTGTTAATAATATAATTTATACTTTAGACAAGTTTTTCTCATTGTATTGAAACAAAAAATTTGACACAAAACTGTACTTGTAGTCACAAAATCCCAAGTCAAATTTGAAATATACAGGTTATTACGTTTTTGAATTGTCGTGTTTACATGTTTCTGAAAGTACAGACTGACAAATAGTCAATCCGTCGATAGATATGGCTCAAAATGTAAGTGTTTACATTATGAATATTAAATATAGGCACGGAATTTTATCTATCTAGCATTCTTTGTTTTGTAATTATATCCGCTATTTAACTAACCGGACAACAGACTTTTTCTGAACAGAGTTTACACGAAATTCGACAGAAATCTGCAAATTTAGTGCAAAGATTGCAAATTTTGTAATAGTCCTAAAGTAAATTGATTGCACTTGTAGTCGCTAAATTTCAATTGCGTATATCAAAGCGTTTTTGAATTCTTTTATC
>JAPMOQ010015521.1:4923672-4939575 GCA_026543055.1 Argiope trifasciata | reverse complement strand
CTACTTTATGCATTCTGCTCTAGCAAAGTTAGATCTATGGAGTCACGATCGAAATTAATTTGAAACTCAAAGCTGGAAATGTGTAACCATTGGCTTAATTGTTGACTTAAACGTCTGACTACCCCTCACTAATATGTTATTTCAAATTACTCGGTTGTGGAAGGGAAAGAACCAAAGATTTGTATTAAATATACGGATACTAACTGAAAATTTGAAAATCGCAAATTATTATCAAATTTACTATTATCATATTACGTTGCCTGATAAAATTTATCATATAATTAGTGAAGATTTAAAGGAAAACACCTGATAAATTTGAATATTGTTTTAAAGTATAAGATTTTGTATTATAAACTGTACCATTGACTAAATTTAAAAGAAACAGTACAGAATATATCCTGAATATTTAAAGCGGAACTCATATACGTAGTTTTAAAACTGTATAATCAGTTTTATCCAATGAAAAATTAATATCATTTACGGTTTATAATACTTCTTAGATAAAAGATGAGAATAAAATAAATAACTCAAGCAATAAGAAAATATTGAATCAACACAAATATTACTAAAAATATTTCAGAATTCTAATAAATCAAATATTATAATATTCTTGTTATCAGTTAATCCTACATAAATTCTTTATGATCATAAAATTCATTTCAGTATTTGCAAAAACAATGATTTATACTTTCGAAATAACCGAACTATCTTATACACATTATTTACAGAAATTATTACTATTACAAATCTTGTTATATTTAAATTAGATATTAAATGTAGTAAATTATATTAGCTATTTGTTACATTTAAATTTTGCAATGATATTTAGACCAAAATATCATAGAAAATTAATGTTTTATATTGCATCCATCTATCTTAATTTTTTTAACCCTTTGAACGGATGTCTTTACTTAAGCACCACTTAAGACGTATGCACCATTTCAATGAATTGCAATTAATTTGGACGTTAAAAATTCCTGCAGTGTAGTAAGAAGATGCAAATTAATTTTTGGGGGAAATTCAACTTAAAACCATTATAATACTTATTTTTCGATACAATAAACACGTAATTATACTAGGTCAGGTGTCGGCAACCTGTGACTGTTTTAAATTAAAGTTGTGGCTCTCCAACACTTTACAAAATGTTAATAATTTACTATAAAATCCTTAAAAAGATTAGAAAAAATGTTTTTAAGTATCTAATTTCTCAACATCTTTTGTTAACATAATCATTAATTACAAATCTTAACATGCAAGTAATTAGATAAATTTGAAAAATTGTTTTGTTCTTGAGGGGGGTTTACTCGAGGCTAACTATTGCGCACAATAGAAGATCGTGCCTACTTACGGAAAATCACATGACCACAACGGGACAATGGTTATATTCAACTGTTCATACGAAGACAATACAGGGACAACAGCAGAGAGGCAAGGATTTCGCACAATAGTTTGCCTCGTATGAACCCACCTCTGTAGATGAAACTTTGTGATCATGTTTATCTTTTAGTCAATTGGAGGACCAGAAATGCGTGCAATATCTCAGAAAAAGTGGGCATCTCTGAAAGAAATTCCGCGATTTGATTCATATTCCATGCATGGAATAGTCTTCCAAAATGCTACAGTGAGGTGAAGAATTTGGTGTATGAAGTGCTGAAGATCTTCGAGTCGGCATATTCATGTAAGCAAGCGTCCTCTTGCATGAATATAATAAAAAGTAACTTTAGAAAATTAACAAATAAAAATCTAGAGTTGTGCTTGAGACTTAAAACAACAGGCTATAAGTCAGATTAAATCAAACTTTCGAAAGGCATTCAAAGCCAAAGATCTTATTGATGTAACTATCTATATTTGTGTTTTTATATGAATAAAAATTATTCCGTATTTAAAGCTGCTTATTTTAAATCAAAAATCAAATATATACATATCAGCAAATACTATGATATTAAAAAGGAGCATTTATACTAACTCTTTAAAAAATGGAAAATTTTGTGAATTTTTACTTTTGGCTCAACTGTTTCAATACGTTTTCGACCCCTGTATTAGGTGGATAATTATGAATCGAATGACGTTTCCGAATGCAAAGGCTAATTTACTAATTATTTACTCAACAGACACAAACAGTAATATTTTATCAACGCACCTGCATTTAAACGTAGTAATCACAGCAGCAAACAATATTGCTGTAAATTGTACAAAAAATATTTAAAAATATAGAAAGAAATTGTACGAAAACTAAATTAGTATAATAGAAAAGATGATTTTTTTTTAATTTTCGATTAGTGTAGAAGTAGTGTTTTTGGTGATATTCTATACAAGATTATTGAGAAAAAACTTCATATTTTGATTAACTTCTAATGAAAATTTTGAAAAATCCTTTCTTCCCTTAACTAAGTGGAAGAAGAAAGTAACTTATCTCCAAGCTGTTATACTTGTCAAATTGGATTTATCTGTGTCTGTCAGTCTGATAAGTACCGTGTTTTGAATCATTTTATTATGATGTACCAGTGATTTTTCACACTTTACAATTTACAGATAATAATAAATTGTCATAGTCACATAATTAATAGTAATAAATATGCTGAAAAATAAGTCCTTCCAGGCTCATGTAATAAATATTTCTTAGTAACTCACTATATCTCGGTAAAATTATTAAGATGAATTAACGCAACAGTATAAGCCCAATTAACGAAATTTCATTTACCGAAAAGAAATAAAGTTTTTAGATTAATTATCCATGCATTTGCACACAGCAGTAAATAATGAAAATTAACTTTCATTAGCCTTTGTTTCAGAACTATCTTAGAAATTAGTTCAATTATTCTAATCATGCTACTAATCCGTAAACAAACTATAAATCTTATACTTTAGTAGTCAAGTAGTTAACTAAAAGTCGTATGCTTAGGGATTTGTAAAGTTTCCAACACAAATTGTTATATCCTGTGATGTAGATGAATTTGTTTCTTCCATAATTTGTCTGGAGATTACTTGCTATCAATCAATGGCTTTAAATATAATAACTACTGTTTAGATTACGTTAATGCAAGATTGATAAGTTAGGGGATTTATTATCTTTGATTACTAATATTTTGCATCAGCATATTTATTAGATTACGGTAATATTGTTGAAAACTCGTTGAATTATGCTAATACATGATGGGCTCACTTTCGAATTTATTAATAGATAATATATTTGGTGGAAATGTGTTTAACCACTAATTTTACCATTTTATTGTTTAATAATTTCAGTAATTACAAAAATGTAATAAATATTTTCAAAACATAATATAATTGGATATTAATTTAAGAGAAATTACCTAACGTTGATAATAAGATTTGCTCAAAATTTTTCCAAGATTTTGGATGAAAGGAAAAAAAAAGATGATTCCGTTCTCTTAAATTATTATAATATCTTTATAATTTCTAAATTAATGATTAGAAAAATAATATAATTTTATTAATATATGTTTAATTGATTGGTTTGAAACAATCTGTATTACATTAGTACTTTAATGTACCATAGTCAGAAACAAATGGCAGCTAAAAGTTTGATAATTAATAAACCTATACAGAAAATATAAAATAAATATCTAGAATGGAAAATAGTCAGCATAATTTTTATTTTTTTTGTCACGATATCACAGTTTTTATTTCAAATGTTAGTAGAAATTACCTTTGAACTGAATTCAATCAAGTTAAAGCTTAGTTTGAGTTAGCTTAAAAGGCAGTTTTTTCTGAGATATAGATCAAGTTATATCATCATGTCCTCGCTTACAAATAAAAATGCATTGCTTTAAATTCAATGTCATCTAGAAGACCAGAAACAATATAGTATATAGATTCTATACAATTGTAATGAAATATATTGATGCCAAAAACACCTACGTTTAAATAATTGCTATTTGATAATATTTAACAAAATCATTGACACAAAGTTTATATATATATATATACACTTAAAATGATATAAACCCTCATAAAACTATAGATCAGATCAGATGCTGCTGATAGTTTATATATCGTATTAAATTGACAATAACTTTAATGTAAACTTTATGTCATTCATAAACATTCATAAACTTTAATGTTTAACACATGAGCAGAAAAACAGATTAAACTTAAACATCAGCACAAGTTCCAAGAGAGACAAGATTTGAAATATCAATTTCATAATTCTGCAGTTGTATTTCGAAATGAAAATAAACAAACAAAATAATCACTCACCCATAAGAATAACAACACAGCTTCAAGAAATTCATTTTGTGTATAATCCTATAAATTTTTCTAATTTATGCGTATGAAAACGCAATGCCATATGTATTAATATCTTGAAGACCACCAGATTGCGTTATGTGTCACTTTGCCACAACAAAAGGTTCATAATTTTGGAACAGCGATAGCTGTATATCCACAAACCCAAACCATCTTTCTGAAATGCGAGTAAAATATATGAGGATTACAGCCACATTTTGAGTTAAGAGAGAATTGATGTTTATTTTTCGACAGTTTTCGTGATTAGGTACACGGTATATTATATACACGGTATTTGGTATACAGTATATTTATTTAGATATAAACCAAGCTTTTTGATAATGATTTATCAAAGTTAGAGTTAAATATTGTGATTGTATTAAATCTATATTTTTGCTCATATTGCTATATTATCTTTAATTTGATGCATTGTTCTACTAGAACTAGTTTCATTACTAAAAATGGGATTACATTTATTGGAATGAAGTGAAGCTAAATTTTCTGAATTCAAATATGTATTCGGGAGTTTAAATTTTATGGGTGTTATAATTTCATAACTTAATTGATTAATTAAACTAATCTTAATTTCCATAGCTTTGTTACCACAAAATTTTCTTATGCCTTTCTTATAAAACTTGAATTCTTTCACTTTTTACTTAGTATAGAGAAAGTATAATTCTCATCAAAAAATCCGAATTGAGATTTTGATGAATTTCTATTTTAGAGCACTCTGAGTTCGGAAACATTTTTGATTAATTTCTTTCTGTCTGTGACAAATATAAGTCAAAAACGCTTCGAAGTAGACGATTGAAATTCGGTATGCTATTTTTACAGCAAATTTGCAGATTTATATAAATTTTCAGTAAACTCTGTTCAGGTAAATCCGTCTTTCAGGCTGTAAGTAAACTCGATAATTACAAAAGGAAAAATGCTGGAGGGATAAGATTCGGTACTCAAATTCAGCATTTATAATGTACAAACCTATCAAATTTTGAGCCAAATATACAAAGGTTTGATTTTACTTCGTTCTGTACTTTTAAAAACATATAAACGTGGTAATTAAAAAACGCAATAATCTAAATATAGGAATTTTGTGCTACTAGTGCAATATTGTGTCAAAACATTGTTTCAATTGGTCAAGAGCAACGTGTTTAAAGCTCAAATTCAATTTTCCTATGCTATAAACGACGGAATTAATCAGAAAACAATTCGGCAAGAATGGCACGATAGATTCTATGAAAATATTAAATTTGCGCCAAAATTTTATATTTCGTAATTACGCCAATGCATTGAAAGACATTATATGGACACGTTTATGAGACATGACACGTTTATTAGAGTATACGAGAAACGTTCTAGGTAACAACTCCTTTTTTTGCAGGCTATATAATTGAAAATTGCATCCACGTACAATATAAGTTATTTTTTTTAAAGATAGCAGAACAGGGATTTCTCGATAAAAATAAATGCCATGTAATTATAATCGAAATATTAAGAATAAATGTTAGAAGGATTAAGTTATTAAGATTCGAGTTAATACTGATAATTTAAAAGTGACTTATCAGGTAATTTTCATGTCTGCAAAATCATTCAAACATGTAATTACAGCTGTAGTTTCCAAACAAGTCAAATTACCACAGAGAAAAATATTCTGGAAAACTACATGGAAATTCCTAAACTTTATTTAAATTATGGTTAAAATTTTCTCGGAACTGTTTGGGTGCCAGACACTACTATTCTAAAGAGGTTTCTTGCAAGAACACTTTCCCAGCCAGTCACTTTAAGTGAGTTTCGTTCAAACAAGAGAAGATGGATTAACACAATTCATGCTAATTCCTTTAAAGAAATTTGATTTTGTTAAGAAACGGAATACAGCTCACTCTTAGTTAAATCTACAAGGAATTTAGACAAGGAATTAGAATTTTTATTATTGCATTTTAAAGTTTTGTTATTACCATTATTCTATATAATTGCGTTATCACTCTCTACTTATTCTTCGATGCTCTTTAAAGCCCAAGTTTACCTCTTTTAAGGGCATTGGATGTATATTTAGAATTAATTCTTTGATTTGTAAAAATCATAAATTCATTTTTATCCATGATAGGTTATTTTACCTCTTCTGATCGAAAAAATGAATTTTTTAATAATTTTATTTATTTATTTATTTTATTGCAATAATTGGTTTGAGATATTGATCATTTTTGCATTCGAAAAGCTTCCTAGGTTTTGCACGTGTATCGGACGAGTTTACCTAGTCAAAATAGGGGGAAGTGGAAAAATGAAAGTAAGGGATGAATAATATCCGGTCATTCAGATTTTATATAAATGACCGGACCACCGCGAAAGCATTCGCATCAACTAAGGTGGAATCTCAAGATGCCGTCATCGGCCACGGTAGAACTCTTCCCATGAAAAGCACGGCAGGGGATAGCCAAACCCACACCATTTCTTTACTCACCTGGGTGGCGAGAACCAATTTACCATGCTGTTACTAACCCATTACCTGTGGAACCTATATACTATAACATGATACATCCTTTTCGGAGTCAGAATTCTATCATTGATTACAGATAATCAATGATGGAATAGAACTGGTTTATGTAATGGAAAGATGCATCGTTGTTCGTTTTATGTGAAGAATCGGGAATATTCTGACTGCTGTATCACTATTTTTTAAGAGAAGACATATTTAAAATGGTATAGTTCGTAAAGGCTAGGTTATATAAGCTGTTTTCCTGAAAATGCTATCCAATTTTATATTTATTTTTAATCTAAAGGACGCATTGATTCTTAGGAATTTCTTATATTTTACTTTAATATGAATTGCAAAGACGACACTATTTATATAGGTGAAGGAAACCTACCTAGCTTTGAATTTTTGCACCCAACTGTGTTGTCAAATTTGCTTGAATTTTTGCTCCTAATTGTGTTGTCTTCAAGGACGAATACTTGAAATTAGTTCTACAAACTGCTCTACATTTTTCACTTCTGTAAACAAATTCGTCTGAAGATTATGTCTTCCTTTTAGAGAAATAAAAGTTTGACTTGACCAGCATGGAAGCCTACCTCTTGATATGAATTATAGATCTGTTATTGACATTTCCGGACCATTCTAAGTGCGATTTTTTTTCTATGCAGAAAGATGTAAGCTTAATTACTTGGAAGGCTTCAACAATTCCACTTTCGTATCTGATTGTATAGCTCTTTCTTTTTACTCTAATCTTATTTAAAGATCAAGATAACCATCAAATATCGATAATTGATGCATATTTTGTTAGCAGAGAAAGTTTGAGCAAGAGTAAGTTTAGTTTAATTTAGTAATTTCATAATAATTTTATCTATCCATTCCGTTTTGAAGTAACAATCTGATACATTTCGCAGGTTTCCTTTCAAATTTTGTGTTAGGTGATAACTTCTGTCGTTCCCGAATTTCTCTTGTAATTGAAACACATTTCACTCATGGCATCAAATTTAATGTGCACCAGATTTACTTACAATGTGAATCTCTAAATGAAAAAGGATCGAACCTAGAAGTCTAGACTTTATTTAGACTTGGCTTCTAGAGCACTGTACAAACGGGACAACTACAACAGGTTCATAATAGTTTAAATTGTATTGCATCTCTTTAGATGACAGTGGTGATGTCATTTGGCATGTTTGTACACAAGGCAAATATGTGGACTGAAATTGCGATTGGCGTTAGCAAAGAGGTAAGCCCACATATACGAGTTGTCGTCAGAGAAGTTGAGATTCCCCTACACAACTGAACCTCATATCCTCGGCGACAGATTTAAAATGGACCAAGTTCGCAAATATATAGACTTTTGTTTGGAAAATGAGTTGGAACCTAATAGTCTAGAACTTATTACTAGGTCAGTGTGGCTCTTTGGACCTTAATCCTTTGGCGTGAATTTACATTTTTATTACATTTGTTGTGCAATCCTTGGGGATTCTTTTATATATTAATACCTAGCATGCCGTTAATAGTGTCTGAAAATCGAATTTGTTCTTTAGACATATTTTCCCTAATCGATTAAAACAAACATTGACACAGAAGTATAATTATAGTAATAAATTTAATATATTAAGATAATTTCGTATTTGAATTATTGCATTTACCTGTTTCTGAAAGTGCAGTGTGATAGAAGTTTAATCTGGGATCAAAGGTAATCTCGGTAATTTAGTTCGAAATGTGAAAAGGGTTCAGATGACACATGTAAATTCAGTTTATGGAATTTTTTCTGCCTGACGCTCTTTGTTAAATATCTTGTTAAATTATATTCGAACAGCCAGCCAGACCTACTTAAAGCAAATTTTGTTCAAAGTGTGGTAGAAATCTTCAAATTTGATATATAGGCCGTCTATCAATTTTCATTGGATTAGGTCTTTGTCAGACGAAGTGAAGGACATTTTCCAAAATACGTTTTTCAAACTAAGCAAAATCAATCTAAAAAGTGGAGATTCACCAAAATCTCTTGGCAGATTTTACTCAAAGTTTAGCAGAAATCTATAAATTTGATATACAGACCGTATATCAATTTTATCCGATTAGTCTGTGTCAGACATTTGATGGGATGGACATTATCTAAAAATACGTTTTACGAATTGAGCAGAATCTAAAAAGTGGAGATTCACCAAAATCTCCAGTCCGAATTTTTCTTCGATTATAATACATTCCAGACACTTCGTATACGAGAAACTGAAATTACTTGAAATTGACACTAAAAAAAAAAACAAATTCTGATGATTCAGATTGAGATACGATTATTCATATCTAAAAGCTGTTTTGCATCTCCAAACAAGCAACTCCAACATAAAAGGAGATGAGAAATTGAGTTAGAAAATCCACTATATTTAAATTAGATCCAAAATTCATATGCATCTAAAAATTAGTATTAACAAGCTAAAGCTCTAAAAAAAATTCAGCTCTTGATTGCCACTCTCACTAAGTGAATCACTAAAACCGAAAAGAATGAATTAACTCAAGCACTATGCTCTCAACTAATGAAATTTGATTTTCCCGGAGAACAAACAAACGTACTTTTAGTTAAACTCTGCACGTAGTTGGGACAAGCAATTAAGAACAGGAATTAACTTTTATTATCCGGGCCACGCTGGCAAAGCCTCGTTTAAGTGCCTTCCAAGAAGATAGTTCTAGTTATGCTAATTATGTTGTAAGCATGTTAGCAAAATATCGACCTCTTGCTGGAGAGCAGTCACAATAGAGTTTTTATTGGATAATCCTATTTTATGGATGGAATAAAGAAGCACAATGAAAATTGCAGCATTGTTAAATATTGTGTTGTGACTTATTGCACATTAAATGTTGTGTTTTGACTTATAACATATTAGATGCCTACTGATAGTTATCTGTCAGCTATTTAAGCCGAATGGTCGTCTCTTGTTTTTTCAGTGGAGTCAACTAGGACCGCGAGTACAATTTTTCATGCGTCATATTTGCTTCAATAACCCCCTTTTTAGAGGCGACACATTCACACACCTCACGGATAGAAGACACCGACGTTGTTAAATGTAACCGAATTCATTTCTTAGAGGAAGTAGAAAAGTTGATATTTTTATGAGGAGTATTAACCCTTTATTCGGATATATCAAGTTTAACTCGTAAACTGAAGGAAACCTCATTTTCAAGTTTTTGCTAAAGTTTAGATTGGTTTAGTAATAGTAACGAGGTACCAGTGGCCTGATGATAAGTTCTCGGATTCGGAACCGGAGGTTTATAGGTTCGAGCCCCGATTCCACTAAAAAAAAACCGTCGTATAAGAGGATCTGGTGTTCTTTAAATCCATCGGGGGCAAATATCCTCCCGCTGCTGTGGAAGTTTGGAGAGGGCGTACCAGCTCAGGTGTCGTCCGCTCATCTAACCACGGCTCAAAAGTACGAACTCCGTCCGAAAATAGGCCTGGTGTTGCTTTAAAAACGGACGTTAATATTACTAAACTGGAAAACTGTTGCTTTAAACGGGGTGTTAGTCATAGTAACATCCCGTTTAAAGCAATACTAGGGCTATTTTGGAACGAAGTAGTAAATTTTCACCGTATTCACCTGAGCTGATAAAACACCTTAAGTGATTTAAAGAGTAATATTTTATTTTTTTTCAATATTTTATATGTAAATGGCTATATTTAATGTTCAAATAATTTATTATAATAAAGTACTGAAGTCAATAATTTTATATAGCCTTACCAGCCATATTAGTCATATTTTGAAATATCAAAGTACATTAGATTTATATAAAATAAAAAAAAAAGCAAAACATAGTTCATATGGTAGTATGAAATGTGTCAAATAGATGGTAAAAAACTAAGCTAATTACTACATTAATTAAAAATTTCCCATTTTTTTCCTATTTTACTGTATTAAAGATCATGAGTTCGATTTTATCAAGAGTCGACCTGTATTTAGAGTGCCATTTATAAAGCTTCAAATCGATGCACAATGTTCTTTGAATTGGGTAAATTTGGAAATGGATTACATTATTTCAAACATTTCTTTCTTGTAGAATGATTATCATAAATAATCAGTAGCATAACTTAGAAAAATGAAATTATAAAACTACATCAAAAGTACGAATCTAATTACATTATTTGATAGTCATAATTGAAACAACCTTTTAAACTCACGTTTCATGAAATATCAAAGTAGGATGTTATTTGATATGAGTTAAGGATTATTCAAAGCCGACATGGAATCAATCACTTCTTAATATTTCTGCATGTGAAAGTAATATTTCGATCAGTTGAGGATCATTTTAAGATAAATTCTTAGGGAAATGAGACTCAGCAGCAACAACAACAAATAAATTTCCTATTCTTTTGAGCGTAATATGTTTCAGTTTAAAATCTCAGCAAAACCATCTATTTTAACAATAAAAAAAGTTTTTATTAATTATAATGAGTTTACATGTGTTCCTGATTTACTGGTCAGATTCTAGAAACTAACTACTTATTAACTCAAAATTTCAGACAAATATATTTTTTAAGGTTAAAAACTGGACTTTTTTTTGATATTTTAATTAGTTAAAAATTAAGTTTTTTATTGTGTTTTTTCCATGATTAATCCAGAAAATACTATTGAATAAAATTTTTACAGCGTTTTAAAGTTCAAAAGGTTATTATTATAATTTTATTGATATCAATTTATAGAAAGTACAATATTTTTTTGAGTTTCCACATTTCATGAATTTTTTTGCATAATTTTCAAGAGAATCTTGACTGCTTCAATGAAAACAAAATTATTTTAAATATTAAAAAAATATTTATTTGCAATTGCTATTTATGAAAACTAAAAAAAGTTTTATTTATTTTCTCTGCAATAATATGATGAAAAAAAATGTGACTACAGTACAGTGCATAAGACTATTTGCAATTAAAATTTAGCTATGATTACATTTTTAACAGCTGCATATGATCTAATCTCCCTCAAGAAATCATATATTTATACTTCAAATAAAACATATGCAAGTGTATTAAAGTGTATAAAGCGATTCTTAAGTGTATTATAATGTTATACTAAAAATATTTTGTTGAAGGAATTAAAAAAAAAAAACGGGTTAAATAATAGAAATTAAGCTCAATCAATATCAGTGGTCACCAAAGGCTGCTAGTGTCGAATAAATTCGAGCCTAATTTGGAATCACATTCGAATTACTCCTACTTCTGATTTAAGGTGTGAGGAATTACTGAATGATCTATAAAGCATGAGAGGATTAGCGGAAATCTCAAGCAGTTACAGCACATCCAACCCGCAAAGAGTACGCCTCATCATAGGGGTAGGGGGTAACTAACACCACACAGTCACCATACCAAATTTTAGTATACGAATCATACTGTTACTTCGGGCTGCGGTAGTTTGGTGGTAAGGTCTCGGCTCATCAGCAGAAGGGATTCATGTTCGAGACCCGATTCTATCGAATAACCCTCGTGTAAGGGGGTATGTTTCCCCTTAAATCCATCAGGGGCAAACGTCCTCCCACTGATGTGGTGGAGAGAGGGGGAAGGGTGCTAGTTTAGGTGTCGTCCTCGTCATCTTACCTTTATTCAAAATTACTAGGTCCATTCTAAAAAAGCCCTAGTGTTATTTTAAAACGGGACTCTAATATAACATAACTCAACATGTCGTAGCGAGTATCCACCAGCAAACCAAAAGTTTTTCCTACTCAATTTTGCGCAACATATTACCCATATTTGGAATAAATTTTGTTATTTTGATTCTGACTAACTTTTAACATTTTATAGTATTTTACTTCATCTTATATATTTACATTTCAAATTTTAGAGCAATCACAAAATTAGCCGCTGGCGAAATTAGGTAAACACTCATCAAGAAATCACATAATTAACAAACACGAAACAAAAATTCCCCTCGAAAGCCTACCTAAAATTGTCGCCAATTCTAAAAAGATTCTTCATTCGCACAAAAAACATTAACAAAGAGCTAGGCTACTTCCAGCGATTCTGAAAGAATTTTCGCCAAAACTGGCGAATTAAAGCAATTGTATTACGCTCTGCTATTGAAATTTGATTTCCCTAAGAGAACAAACAAAGGACACTCTCAAGATAAACCCATCCTCGAAGTGGAGGCCCGGCAATTAAGAACGAGAATTAACTTTCATTATCCCGGCCGCGCTGGTAAAAGCCCGCTTAAGCACTCTTCTAGGAAGTTCAGTTATGCTAATCATGTCGTTAGTATGTTAGCAAAATATAAATCTCGTCCTCTGGCTGACGAGAAGCGGAATTAAAGCCTTTATTCCTGGAAGCATTTTTACGCGCGGAATTAAGAAGTGAGATGAGAGTTGTTGTATCATAAAATATGACTGAGTTGCTTTCTGGGTGGAAAAGGCCGGAGGAGCATTAAACAAGGAAACGTTATTTTGGTTGAGTTTATTGTAAAATGGAGAGGATTAGGGTTAATTATTTGCTGCTTTTCTACATTCTACTGTTTACTACATTCTGTGAAGTAAGCAGTAGAAATTCTTTTATAATAATTTCATCCATTCTTCTATACTTATAATAAAGCTCAATGTGTGTGTGTGTGTACGTGTGTGTGTGTGTTGGCGCTCTACAGGCCAGACCGTTGGACCTACAGCTACCAAATTTGGTACATGCATACCTTGGAGGTCCGGAATGTGCACCTCGGAGCCCTTTTTTCGAATTTTTAATTAGAATTTGAATTAATTAAAATTTAAGCGAAATTTCGACGTTTTTCTGCTATAACTACCGAAAATAGTATTGCACAAACATGATTTTTACATCAATTTAAAGATAAAAAAATTAGCTTTCTAACGGTGTCAGTTTTTTTAATTTATAACGTAAGCTTCTATTTTTAACGAATTTTTAAAGAAATATTTTAACCATGTTTTTATCACGTGATTGGATAAAATAAAAGAATGCCGGAAGTTCAAATAAAAAAAAATTATCATCGCAAAATAAATCGACAGAAATGCGACTTTCAGCACGTGACAGGATAAAATAAAATAAATATAAAATGTGATATTTTCTTTAAAAAATAAATGCAAAGCAAAGGATTCTAAGATCGTTTGCAATATCTGTATCATTAATTCCATAAATTATCTTTATTTACGGTAAACCTGATTGAATTTAGACAGGATATGCATTGAAATCTCGACTTAATGGCATATTTATGTAATCGTTTGCAAAATCTGTATCATTAATTCAATACTTTTTTCCCTTTCTCGCTTTCTTTGAAAAAAAAAAAAAACATATTTCATATTTTGGCAACATCATCGAAAAAAACTTTTTTAATATTTTGGAAGCATAACCGATAGTTAAAACTGATTGATTTATAAAATTAAAGAATATTTTTAGGAAAAGGTGTTCTTTTAGAACTTTTCGTCTATCACCTTAAAGAAAATATTGCTTTCAGGCCAATCAATTCCCGGAATTACTTCGAGGCTAATGAATATGTGATTTAATTGAAAATTTTAGAACGCATTACTCATGGCGAACCAGCTGGTCGCCAAAGGCGGCTAGTTTATAATAAATTCATTTTCAATGATTTCATAAATCCATATTTTATTATTTCTAACTTATTTAATGATTTTAAAATAAATTGCTAGCCTCTTTATATCTCTATATATCGAACGTTAGTGTGGGTGACACAGTCTTTATTATACTTATTACCGAATGGTAACAGTTGAATGGAAACAAACCACCTAGCTAACCACTCAGACTGATTCATCGAACGGTTTTTCAGTAGCACTTAGCTAAACAATTCGCTTTTCTAATTAATGGGAAATATTTTTAAATTTATTAGAAATGCTCAGAAAAGGCCTTGCTGTGTCACCGAATTTTTCCATTGTTCAGATTAAGGAAAATGCAAAAGAATTCAGGATGAAAAAATTAATATTAAAAAAGGAAGTTAAAGTTTAAGTGAGAAGAGAGTCGTTATTTCATAAAAATGATTGAGTTTCTATAAGGAAAAGTGTGGAGATTATGTTTCAGAGGCGCATTAAAGAGAGAAACGTTGTTTTGGTTGAGGTTATAAAATGGATAGGATTGGGGTTAATTATTTAATATATAAATTGCTTTTCTACAATACGTGAAATAATCAAAAGAATTTCTTTCATAATAATTTTATCCGATGACTTTATGAATCTACATTTTATTATTTCTAACTTATTTAATACTAGCCGCCTTTGGCGACCAGCTGGTTTGCCATGAGTAATGCGTTCTAAAATTTTCAATTAAATAACATATTCATTAGCCTAGAAGTAATTCCAGGAATTGATTGGCCTGAAAGCAATATTTTCTTTAAGATGATGGACGAAAAGTTCTAAAAGAACACCTTTTCCTAATAATATTCTTTAATTTTATAAATCAATCAGTTTTAACTATCAGTTATGCTTCCAAAATATTAAAAATGTTTTTTTCGATGATGTTGCCAAAATATGAAATATGTTTTTTTTTCAAAGAAAGCGAGAAAGGGAAAAAAGTATTGAATTAATGATACAGATATTGCAAACGATTACATAAATATGCCATTAAGTCGCGATTTCAATGCATATCCTGTCTAAATTCAATCAGGTTTACTGTAAATAAAGATAATTTATGGAATTAACGATACAGATATTGCAAAAGATCATAGAATCATTTGCATTTATTTTTTAAAGAAAATATCACATTTTATATTTATTTTATTTTATCCTGTCACGTGCTGACAGTTGCATTTCTGTAGATTTATTTTGCGATGATAATTTTTTTTTTATTTGAACTTCCGGCATTCTTTTATTTTATCCAGTCACGTGATAAAAACATGGTTAAAATATTTCTTTAAAAATTCGTTAAAAATAGAAGCTTACGTTATAAATTAAAAAAACTGATATCGTTAGAAAGCTAATTTTTTTATCTTTAAATTGATGTAAAAATCATGTTTGTCCAATGATATTTTCGGAAGTTATAACGGAAAAACGTCGAAATTTCGCTTAAATTTTAATTAATTCAAATTCTAATTAAAAATTCGAAAAAAGGGCTCCGAGGTTCCGTGCACATTCCGAACCTCCAAGGTATGCATGTACCAAATTTGGTAGCTGTAGGTCCAACGGTCTGGCCTGTAGAGCGCCAACACACACACACACACACACACACACACACACACACACACACACACACACACACA